>MVGU01001606.1:0-17500 GCA_002005505.1 Botryococcus braunii
CAGACACTCTTTTGACACCTGCTTGTTATTGTCCTGGGTCCCAAACTGTTGCCAGCAACCTCAAAGGTCCCAGTCAATCTAGCCGCCTGAAGTAGCCGTATGTAACATCTAACCGGTCCATCTAAAATTCAGATGGACAGTATGGTGCCAGCAACAAAGAGAGAACCACTGCAAAGGGTACAAGTGCCTCTCAGGGAATAAGAGTTTGGCGTCAATGAGATTGTTATGTATTATGGGGTAAGAAGCACCGCAGAAAAGGCTGGGGACCATTGGGGATAAACCGCTTCCCTTTCCCCTCGTTGTCCCTTTATTACATAAGTCTATTCACGTCTACTTTTTTCTTGGGCACACTTGATCATTTTATTTTACTTATCTTTTGTTCTTGGGGAGGGGGAAGGGGCATGCATTCCAGTAGCACACTGTATGGACCAATTTAACAAGCTAACGCGACAGGGTGTTTCGCTTACAGGATGTACCCCCCCCCCCCCCCGGGACGCAGAGAGACACGCGCCAGCACACAAACACAGACACACACATAAAGGCAGACATAAACCCACGGACACACGTGCGCGCGCGCGCCCGCACACACACACACACACACACACACACACACACACACACACACACACACACACACACACTCACACACACACACACACACACACACACACACAAACACATGCATATAACCACATACATAATTCCTTGAGGCCAGATGAGGGAGGGCGTCAAGGCAAAAGTTCACTGTACCCAAACGAATGCTTGTGATCGGATGTGGAAGGGAATGTGGAAGAGGCACACCTCCTCTGTGTCGGAGCCAGGGCCCTGGGAGAGAATGGGAGGACCAGAGGGTATTTTGAGGTGAGACTCATAGTCTGTCAGGGGGAAGTTTGTTGGAGCTGTAGGGCCCATGTACTGGATAGCCTTGAGATCATAAGCTCTTGCCGCTTCCTGGGGTGTTTCAAAGTACCCTATGTGATGCTGCTCATGGTTGTGCTGGATCATCGCCCTCCATGGCTTCCTCTTTCCTGACTGATGCCACACAGACCAAGCTTAGGCATTGAGGTGCAAGCCACTTACATTGCTCTACCACGAAACCATACTTAACTTCAGTCAAGCTACGTGCAAAATACTGTAGCTTTTGAGAAGGTATACTACCTTGCTGACCCCTCTAAAAAGGCTTGTGCCTCTCCCCATGCCAGAGGGGCGCTCACGGGACGTGCTTGTAGGCTGACACCCTTGGAGAGATGTAAGGGCTTCTGCCGCATCGCCAGCATCTATGAACGATGTAACAGCGCCATGAAACCCTGCCAAGCGGACACAGACACATCTTAAGCCCTGCGTATACAAGAGGGAGCTAAAGTTTGGCCCATCCCCCCTGGGCATTGTAAAGGCTCGAGCGAGTATAGATTGAAAATCCAAGTAATTTTAGTCCCATACAGATATGGCAGCAGACAAGTTCATGGAATGGGTCAATCCTAGCAATCCTAATTTACTAGTAGGGAAAGTACAACCAAGACTTACGAAAAGATTCACTCAGTGCTTGAGAAATGCTATGTGAAATTCCCGGGCTTCACGTGCTTAACCGAAACAGTTATTGAGGCAGTAAACAATTGGATGCCAGGATATCAGCCAGCACATGCCTGTCCCTGCCCTACCTTGTAGTGTTCTGTCTAGGTCATCCTCAACCGTGAGCTCTTCTGTGCTGCCGTACCTATCAAACGCCATAGTGGTGGCTCTGCACAGCATGGATAAGCCTAAAGGTCAGTTGATTGTTCCAATCCTAAGGCAGAACATACACACTATCTATTTTGTCATGGAGTCTCTCTGCTCCAATAACTCCTTAATCACGGACTGCTACTTCCAGGCAAACTTAATCATTTTAATCCCTGACTTGCCGCAGCAAATAACGTGTCGCAGCATCTATGCAATAATGAAGTGTGCGGGTCAAGAGGAGTATGCATTCCATTCTATGGAAGCCGCAAATAATCTTTCTTTATTGAAATCAATCCAATAACGAGGGATATAAATACAGGGCAGGCTTGAGAGATAAAAGTTAAGCCAGAAATACATGAAGAAAAGTGCTATGTATGGGGCAAGACGTCCTGCCACCTGTCACAAGCCAAATCCAATAGGCAAAGAGTGGCATCATCAAGCTCCATCCTTCCAAATCCACTGATTTAGACGCTTTAAGGACTGATTTGTAGGCGTTGTGATCGCTTGTGGCAGTCTTCAACAAGGGTTAATCGGGGTATAACTTCGGGTAAGTAAGTTCCGGGAACAGTGTTCCGGCGGAACGATGGCGCTAAAAATGAGGGGCGAGGTGAAATTGAGCAGCGATTCTGTACAGCATGTCCAACGTGCGGCTTACGTCAGAACAAGGAACTTCTTGTCAACAATATAGAGCACAGAAAAGGTAAAGGGTCCTGGGACCTTAAAATTTTACAGTGATGTGGAAAGGCCAGCACAAGAACAATGGCCGCGTTCTGAAGACTGCAGCCCTCCCTTACCGCGTTAAGAAGTTTATGCTCCTTTCTGAGGACGAGGTCAATTGAAACTCATCATAAAATCTTGTCATTAAACTTTCCATTCTAGCTTGAGTCAAGGTAGGAATATCCGGGACCTAGCCGATCGGGAAGTCAGTGTTGAACCAAACTCCCTACCCCACCGGCCACTTGAAGACAATTAATGAACCTTTAAAAGATAAAGATCTAGATGTGCAATGTAATTGTAGTGATTGCATTGGAGTGGGGCAGCAGGACTTCATAGTTACAGGTTCTAAATTCCCTGCCGATTTCTCTCCCAGATTTTGAATTCAAGATTTCTTATTTACCTAAGTGTGGTTGAGTCTTTATAGTACAAGTTCAGGTGACAAGCATGGCATGCCGGGGTTTTGGAAGACCAACATGATCATGGCAGTTACGCATATTTTTGGAAACCCAAATTGAGCACATTGTTTAGGCTAATGCATAAAAAAAGTGCCACAGCAGTAAAGAGGCTGATGAGGCTTCTGATTGGGGTGATATGGGCCTGCTGCTTCACCACTGCCAACAAAAAGGATGCTACACACATGAAGGTGGTTTAATACAGAGGGAATTAACGGAGGATGGATTTGCAAGGGCTTCTATAATTCTTCTGGAACCCCCTTGTGATGACCAGAGCTGGTTTTACCAGACCAGAGGCGCAGGAAGTTTAGCCTAGCATTTACGCATGTATCCACAGTCATTTTATGTCTCAAAACCGAAAGGCATGACATCAGATCCTGAACAGAAAGGGTGTTGGGGATCCCAATGAGTTGGGTATTGTGCTACTTCTCTAATCGTCTGTACGTCAATAGATCTTTGTGTGAGAAGTTCTATTCAGGAGTAACGGCGGGGGTTGTCTCGAGTGCAGTAAGGACTGGCGCGGATTGGTTGTGTCATTGCAAAACCCAAGACTTGGAGCCAATCAGTGGCACAGGGCAGTCAGCGATGTTGGCGGGAGCATGGCCGCTCCAGAGCTGTTTGAAGAGGACACTTTCTATGATTGCCTGGCAGAGGAGCATGCTTTAGATTCCTGGGAGGCTGCAGAGGATGCATCCATCCTGAACAGATTACATGCGGCCAAGGAGGCATATGACGGTAGGCCTTACCATGAGGGCTCAGAAGTGCATGGTGTTCTGGTCAATACAATGTTGTGCTTGTGGTCAGCAATGTTAAGGGGATTTGCCCCCCACCACCAAAAAAAACACACACACACACACACACACACACACACACAAAAGAAATTTAAAAGATACCAGGAGGATCAAATAAGCAGAGGTTGGTCTGGACAGCGTAAGAGCTGGGAAAGGCCCGTATACAGAGGGTTACGGATGGGCATGTGGGCCCAAATTATGAACTCTAGTTTACAGCGGCACTTGCGCATTCCATTATTTTTATGTTTTAGTCCCGAAGTTCAAATGAAGAAACTCAAGTTCCTCATCAGTGTTGGTATTCGTAAGGGTTGCATGGTGACTTCTCACTAATTAAATGGCTCATGGGAATCTCATGTACATATCCGTTATCGCTGAGGAAGTTGACTGCCACTTCTTGGGATACAATAGCATTTCTCTGTTGTGCCCACTATCTTCCTCAGCTCCGATATGTCTTCCTCCTTCAATGCTCCTTCTCTGCATGCCCCCCCTTCCCCCCAACCCCCAGCCTTGTTATGCTGTGGGGGAACTGCGTTTCTGATTTTTGTGAGTTGATTGGTGTGCATCAGAGGGGAAGCCTCTCAAGGCCTATCGCTTCCTGCAGCAGTGTGTCAGCCTGGACAACATCTCTTGGGAGCGTTTGCATGAGCTCGCTAGCTCCATCCCGCTTCCCCTTGCCTCTCTCCTTGATGATGTGCAGGCCATCTCTGAGGTACACTTCCCCCGCTCCTGTACCTTGCTTCGAAGGAATGAAGGGTCACAAGAAACAACGGAATAGCAAATTTATGCCCGTCTTAGTGGTTCACCTCCCCATTACGACAGTATATAATGCAAGTGCCAAGCCTGGTATCGACTTTTCGCCCCTTGGCCTCCCACTCAAACTGTTTCAAACTGGCTTTGGTTTCTTACTTCGTTGTTTCTTAGATAAACGGTGAGAGCTCCGCTCTGACTGTGTTGAATTGGTCGCCAAGCACATACTTTGACTCAGTGTGACAGCTTTCATAGTTCATCGCCTTACACTTTGTATTGGGATTGAATATCATGTGGTCGGTGATGCTAAGGCTAAAGGGATCAAAATCAGATGGCAGACACATAGACGCGTGCGTGAGCGCGCGCGCGCGCACACACACACACACACACACACACACACACACACACACACACACACACACACACACACACACACACACACACACGGGCGCGCGCGCACGCGCTTTGGTTGCCTGCCAGTCCTGCACTACTGATTTGTTGCACAAATAAGTAGGCACCTGCTGGAGGCAGGTGCTCATGGAGATGGATGATGACTCAACCTGGACTCTGTCCCGCGATGACGACTTGAGGGTTCATTACCGCCATATCAAGGGTGTGTATGGCCTTGGTTGCAAATCACTGTTTACATGTCTTGGCGAGTCCGCATGAAGAAGATGATATGAGAAGCAGGTTATAGGGAAGTGGTGTATTTGCATGTGTGCATGTGGAACATGCACGGATGCCATCAAGCATGCATGCTCTCAATTCTGTGCAACAGCGCGCTCGCGCACTCGCGAGCGCCCGCGCGCGCGCACACACACACACACACACACACACACACACACACACACGCACGCACACGAACGCATGCACACGCACACACACACACACACATGCACAACACACACACACACACACACACACACACACACACACACACACATACACACACACACACGCACGCATGCGCGCGCATGCGCACGTTGCGGGGAACTAGAAACACATACGAATATGCAAGGTAAGGTATGGACTTCAATGTCACGACGTTAGAATGGTCGGGAAAAGCGGGATGCGAGTCCGTTCATTCCAGAATGGCTCATGCAGTAACACATGTGTTCTGTGTTTGGCAGCGGCATACTGCCCTAGTCAGGCTGAAGCCTATTGGTATGTTAGCATGGACCGCTGGTCAATGGTTGATGGTTTGGGTGCATGGTTGGCATGGAGTGGCCCCCGAGGATGTTGGGGGCGAGTGCTAGAAAGGGGTCAAAGTTGAGCACGTGTGGTCATTAAAGAAAAGGACCCTCTCAAATGGACCCTCTGTCAGTGTGAAGCTTTTGCGTTGTGCAGGGTGATGTTTCAGGGGCTTGGAAGGTATCCATACATTACAAAAATGGGAAAAATGTGGCTGCCATCTCAATTCTGTGTTTATGTGCAGGATCAACGGTGCACAGCGTGAAGTTTGAGTGCGTACTGGATGCGCCATTGGTTCATTGCCTTGCCCTGGCGACGGAGTCGGACATGCACCCTCTGTGGAATCATTTTGTGGCAGACAGCTGCACGTTGGCACGACCGTCAGCATGGGAGCAGCTTGTCTATGTCGCTACCTGGGCGCCATACCCGTTTCCAATGTTTGACACTGTCTTCCGGGGCCGTGCTTTTGACCTTGGAGAGGTGCTATCCCGAATCATCCTCGCCTACCTGCTCTTCACCTTGTTATGCAATGGAGTTTGAGAACTTGGTGCAGCAAGTGCTGTGTTGCAAAACTCCGACTTAGCTGCAAAGGATCAGCTGCGTATGATAATGCACTTCAATGCCGGAGGCCGGATGTGAGACTGCTCTGTGTTTAGGGCTGCCATCTGTCAAATTGAGTCGAAGGATTTTTGACGATGAAGTACAGGCTTTTGTGGCTGCCATTCAGCTGACTAACATACCATTCTTGTTTTGAAATGAAGAGAGCAGAGGGAAAATGAGAGTAGCTGGAGATGGCCGATATTAGAGGGTCCTGGTGTGGTCCCTGCATCAAGTATCCTGCATGAATTTTGGATGAAACCAAGGGCTGCATGTTGCCATAATGAGTCACGGTCGGGGTTCAGGAGGATAAGAGCGTGCTAATACTTATTAGAGGGCCCACCGCTCAAGAGGAGGCGGGTCTGCCACCGGGGGCCTTGCCTGATGCTGCCGCAAAGCGTAAAAGGGCAACGGTTCTGCCTGGCAGTGCTCTACGACTAGAGCCCCTTCCCTTAGGTCCTGGTGCAGTCTTCTGCCTTTTTCTTTCCTTCTGATCACCTTTTCTTTACTGCTAGGCTTTGCCTTGTCCTGGTGAGAAGCAAGAAAATTCCACAACACTCTCAGGGATCAGACTAGAAAGCCTCATGTAGCCCAAAGCCACTGTCCCCGCTCCCTTCCCTCTCCCATAGGCAGGCGGGGTTGCCAGCTGTGCGCTTCCAATCCCGATGGCCCACTACTGTAAGTAAGCATATGCGTTTGCTCTTTCTGCCTCATTCTGCCCTAGATCCCATTTCTTAGAATCAGTATGCTGAGTCTTACGGACGTAGCTGCATGCAAAAACCAGAAATCAAGCAAAAGGACAAGCACCGGAGAATGAGGGGGAGAGTTATCACAGTTCAAAAGCAACTACTGGGGAAAATGTGGTTCCTTTTGAGTTTTCGAAAAGTTTCTTATGCAGACGCTCAGGGGCTCCCAACCTCACATCTGTCCCTCCCTCCCTTCCTGTCTCCCCATCCCACTTCTCTCTGTGTGTCTCTCACTCCCCCCCCCCCCACACCCACACACACACACACACACACACACACACACACACACACACACACACACACACACACACACACACACACACACGCCCACACCCTTCTCTCTGTGTCTTTCTCTCACACAAACACCCAACACGGACACACACGCGGGCGCGCCGCGTACAGGTTCTGGCGTGTGTCTCTCCATGTTTTTTAGGTTTGGGGTCCATTGTTAAATTAATCTTCTGCTATGTCAAGCGGGGTCATGGCATTCCCTCTCTGACTCCTACTGTTCCGTTGAGTTTGAATATCACTATTCTCCATCTATTTGAGGGCTTTCAGGAGGGGTACTCCTAAGGAACATCTCGTTAGAGAAGGATTGCAAGACCTGCCTAAAAAGAGTGACTCAGTAGCTTGCTGCTTGTGATAGCGTTTAAATTGACGTTCTTTTCTGTCATTTTGATGTGTATCTCATTCACTAGTGCCCTGCTTGTGAACTCCGATGTTTTTTAGCTTGCTCATCAGTGATGTGGTTTCAACCCCCTTACCAGAGCTGGATGCAAAGTTGATTGACGGAACGCACCCTTTATTCAACGGATACTGGTAGACCCGCAAATGGGGTTATCAGCAGAAACGCAATGGCCCATAAACTTGTCGCATGTCTGGGTTGCAGATAATGTAGCGCGAACCAGGGGAACCATCGTGACTCACATGGACCCGCACTTGACCTATGTACCTACGTTCCTTGTAAACTGGGTGTTGAAAGTTGTCTCGCCTTATGCCTGGCGTTCTATACAGCGGGTCATGTCAGAGTGGTTTGATCCCTCAGTCTTGCTTGCGGGACCTGCGCGAAAAAGGAGTCCCCATGCTGGAACCCATTTGCAGAGGATTGCATCGCAACCAGAGCTTTATGCTGTTGTACAGCAGAGGATGGATCAGTACATGTCTCTCGAGACGCAAAACTGTTAGTGCCTCCCCCCCCCCCCCCAAAAGGGGGGGCCCCGACATCCTCGAGAAAGAATGGAGGAATATACCGGTAGAACGTATTAAGTCTTCCACCCCTCTCAATCCAAGATGTCATTGCCACATCAGGACTTCAGGTTGTGAAGATGGTCCTGTGTTTCCAGGATGTGGGTACGAAGGGGCAGCTCAATCTATCTGTAAAATGTAAAGTATGGCTCTTACGTGTGCAGAGCAATCCAAATGACGTGCAGACACACTGTCTGGACAATTTCTGGAGCTTAGGCAGTTTGTTCCCGCGCTGACCAGAGATAAGCGCTTGTGTGTATCACTCTGTGAGTGCTGCATTTCCAGAATTATGTCCCTTCCATCGTTATTGCTGACTGCCAAGTGGCCAGCTGTTGGCATAAAGCTCCTAGAACCTGCCGTTTTTCTCCTTTTTTGAACCCCCCGCTCCCCTTCCCCCGGGCCTCCGGGGCAGGGTGTGAGGGTAGGCACAGGGAGTGAGTAGATATGAATTGCCATGTGGAACTCATGGATATGGACATTCTTTGGTTGTGATTTTACTCTCCTTCTAGTCTGCCCCCTTCTCTTTGCCCTTTGGCCCCTCCCCACCCCCCCCCCCCCCCCCCGCCCCGCCCCGCCGGGCATCCTTCCTTACACCTCCATGACTTTATAACACCAGGACATCACAACAGAATTCCAGCATCTTTTGAAAGTCATGTTGAACATGCCCCTACATCTTTCAACATTCAAAATGCATGTATCAATAACAAAAATGCATTCAAGACTCCACATCACCTCACTAATCTCAAATTCAAATTCAGGATATTCAACATTTTATATGTAGGCCAGCTAAGAGTTTAGGTGGACACTCCAAATGCATGCACTTGTGCTAGTCCAACCTCTAGGTCTTCTTCAACAGTTCTGTCTCTGCTGCTACCAACAGCCTGCTTGAGGCAATGCATGTATCATGTTAATGCAGACATGTGGACACCAACTTCAAGACAGAACAGGTGAAACAGATTACTTCGACATGAAACAGCGGGCATGATTCATCAACAAATTGGTATCATATTTAATGAAAAAATGGGCACTCACCAGCCACCTATCAGCACGGCCTCGAGAAATGTCCAGATTGCCTTAGTCCTCAACAGGCGACGTTGAGCAAAAACGTGCGGCAAGGCTCATACTCTTTATCTTCTTCCCAAGAATGTGTGGAAGGATAACATATCAAAAGACGGGGGCGTCTATTCTAAAGTACTCGACGCATCCTCAAACTACACAACGGTCTCGCCTTGCAGTGGGTCTGACGTGAACAGGCGAAACAAGGACTGAACGTGACGATGAACACCTCCTGGAAATATACATAGAGCTAGCATCTTGCTAAACGTAGATTTTTCTGCAGATTCAGAGACTCGTCCCTCCGGGGTTGGCTGCCTGCCCTATGTCCAGTCAGGGCATGAGTAGCTTAATATAAAACAGAAAGTGTTTTTGTCTAATTTGAGATGAGCTAACGCTAGGCCTTTGAATTTCGACCTTCGGGTGTGAGCAATTTGTGTTTCTTGCATAGCCTGCCCCCCTGTAGCGTAAATAGGTCGCGATGTCGGAATCACGTCAAGCCATACTACAGCAAGATGTTAATTTTTCTGAGTCCTGGTCCATACATGTCTTCTGTCGCTGAAGTTTGGCGGATAAGGGAATCGAATCAAATTTCAGACAAGCTGTCGGCGGTATCCGCCAATAGCATTTGGATAGAATTTGATGCCTGCCGAATATTGGGCCTATCTAAACTGAATTGACCTGGATTGGGAAGAATTTGGGTTTAGAGGTTCGGGTGTTTGACTTTTCCTTCTCCCCTGCTGATTTGCCGTCTCATTGGAGGTTCCTATTGGATTATATATCTTATGGCCTTTGCCTTCCCCTCTGCAGGCGCAATCAAGTTTGCAAAGATGTCGAAGGTTGGGAACAACACTAGGTTTGTCTCAGCTCTGGGGCCCCAAAGAAGCCCTGCTAACCGGGTCGTTGAAGCTTCTGCAAGGCCCGAGAAGCTGGCCAAGGTTGCCCTTCTTGGCGCAGCAGGTGGCATTGGCCAGCCAACAGGCCTTCTTTTGTCGATGGATCCCTTCGTCGGAGAGCTCGCTCTGTACGATATTGTCCCGGTCACAAAGGGCGTAGCCAAAGATATCAGCCACTGCAACACCCCCGTGAAGGTAGACTTCTAAAATGATGCTAGTGCTTTCAAATGATGCACAATGCATCGCGGCCAGGTTTGCATATGTTTTGGGAAGTAGGTTTATCGTATGCGAGGGTGGCCTCCAGGCGTCAACGCTGCTGGATTTTGTTCTAAAAATCGAACTCTCACTAATTGCTGCACATTGGAGGCATATACGTTTTTGGGCAATGATCGTGGGTCGTCTGTGGTTTTTTAGTTCACAAGATCTGGTTGGATCGCCACAGGGCGGCCAGGGTTGCTAGATCCACTGCAGAATTGCTTAGCAACAGCTGCGTTACTACATGTTCGCATTTAGATTTTCTTTCTGGAGCCCCATTGCGTCCATTCCTGGGAGGGGATTGCTAGCACGCCCCAAAACTCTTGCGTGCTGGGCATATAGATCCTACAGATCTTTGGTGGGGTTGTCATGAACAACCCTACGGCACTATGAGAGATTTTTCTGTAGGTTGCAGCAGGGCGTTATGTTGTGGGCATGAGATTGAATCCATGGTGATGATGATTCTGTTGGGACTGCCACGCTAGCCCGTAGAAGGGATTGCCAACGCGCAACCAGATAGGAGCAGGGTTCACAACCTTTTTAGAGGGCTTGCCACACGGCAGCGGAGGAGGTAGTACGTTGAAAGACTTCCACTTGGGAAGGGCGTGGCGATGCAGTACTCCTTAATACAGGACTTTAGAATACTTCCATGTCTTGCAAAGCTGCGGAACCACAATTTGGGGCATTCAAGGAAAGGGAAACAATTAGATGTCAAAAGCGAAAAATGGCATGGCATTATACTGGTGAGCATGTCGGATTGGCTCCCGGAGGGCTGGAAAGGTTGCATCAGCCATCGCAACCGCAGGATTGTGGGAGCCATGGGCGCAGAGAGATATTCCTTAATACATTTAGTTGTTCTGGTCAACAGAATGAGAAAGATGAAGTACATGGTTGCCGGGGTTGTTAGCAGATTCAGGGGCAGATTGTGTGTCTGGCCTGGGCAACTCATCACCTTGGATGCCAAACAGTGCCATAGGCCAATGAAAAATGCTTATGACTTCGCATCCTCCGTTGACAGCCACACTCAAGTCGTATGCCATGCACTTGTGATAACCAATTACAACGGCATTACGTTAATCACTTCAAGAATGCTTTTCAAATGAAAGCGGCCCAGCTCTGCCGGGTTTTAGGGCAGGTCCCGACATCAAATGGCTGGTTTCTGGGTTGGGCAGGTTACGGGCTATGCTGGAGCAGATGAGCTGAAGGATGCTCTCACAGGAGCGAGCCTTGTGGTCATCCCTGCTGGTGTCCCACGGAAGCCCGGCATGACCCGTGATGACCTCTTCAACATCAACGCCGGCATCGTGTATGATCTGGCAAAGGCTTCTGCTCAGTATTGCCCTGAAGTACGGTGCCCATCAGACGGAGCCACAAAGGCGATTGAACAAGACATTGCTGTACAGGAAGCAAGCCTGCCCCTTATGGCAGAGAGGAACTGCCTTTATGTCTGTTAGGAGGTCATCCAACAAAAAAAAAAAAAAAAAAAAAAAAAAAAAAAAAAAAAAAAAAGAGAAAAAAAAAACTTTGAGATCATGGCGTCTTCCCAGACATAATCTGCACGCTCCACGCTGAATCAGTTTCCTTTTGAGGGCCGGAGATTCTCATGTTCAGGAATACATTAAGTGGACAGCGTGACACTGTGCAGTGTAATCCTCGGCGACAGTCCTTCCATGCAGTACTGTTTCTTGCTGGTGAGGTCTAGGGGAGTCGTGTGTGTTGGTTGGAGGCTCCCATCCACATGATCCATGGCCTTCCTGTTAGGTAGGCTGATGAGAACTGCTTACTTGAGGTCCTGGCGGGTGCAGGCCGTTGTTGCCATCATTTCCAACCCAGTCAATTCCACCGTGCCAATTGCAGCTGAGGTCTACAAAAAGCATGGCGTGTATGACCCGGCCAAGATCATTGGTGTCACTACTCTTGATGTGGTACGTCTTGTCTCCCAAGGCCCTAATTAACGTGGGGAGTTTTGGTGGAAGGTTGGGAGTTGGGGGAGGGGGGGATTAACGCACACGTCTTTTCAGTCCCCCTTCCCCCTAGCGGTGCACCCACTTTTTTTTTCCCCTTTTTTTTTGGGGGGGGGGGGGATTTGGGGGGGCAAGGAGGGGAAACAGCGTCGGGCCAAGTCAGACATAGGGTGCCTTCTTTCGTGGGGAAACTGAAGTCCGAGTCTTTTCTATGGTTGGATGGACTTTGTATTACAGGCGTTGGTAATTGTAATTGCCCTGAGTCACTGGTAAGGCACATGCGACACAGATAAAGTCAAGGATACACTCGAAAAAGTTTTGCAGGATTTCAGCATAGTTCTGTTTTCTATGAAGGGACTTCCACCCTGGCACCAGTGAATTTGGCAGTAGGCAAAGATGTCATGCTTTATGATTATTTATCTGTGTGCATTATAGTGGATAATCCATCAGCCCAAGCGACATTCAATTGGCTGGCAAACCCAATGCCTGACTCTTTATCATCAAACTATGGAGACCTGCCATGACGATGTGTTTGGCAGGGGACCTTATGCGACAACGATTCACTTCTTCCCGGCCACACGTTTTCCACCTGTTCATAGGGACTCTTGCCGAAATTGACTAGAATCCTGCGCCTGCGCCCTGGAGATATATGTTACGATCTTGATGGCAGCATGGGAAGGTGAAGAAGTGGGTTCTGAGGGTGTTTGCATCTGAGACACCTTCCACCTGTGTGGTGAAAAGAGGAAGGAGGGGGGGGGGGGCAGCAGGATTAATGTAAAAACAAATAAATAAATTTAAGAAAGAAAAACACAAAAAGAAAACACAAAAAAAGGAAAGCGGGAGGGGGGGAGAAGGGGGGGGTAAATTACCGGATCTGGGCAGGACCTGTGTGCTGGAGGCATTCTTCTTTCCTTGAACATGCAGTTACGGCTGACTTCCATGGACGGCTTCTGCAGGTGCGAGCCAACAAGTTCGTGTCTGAAGTTAAGGGCACCGACGTCTTTGAAACCGATGTTCCTGTTGTTGGAGGCCATGCCGGCATCACCATCCTCCCCCTCCTATCTCAGGTAAACCAGTCCTTGGCCTGCCTCCTCCTGTCCACTTTCTCCTACTGGGCCTCATTGCAAACAAGAGGCCGTGCCCGGGGGGGGGGGGGTGTTGGTGTGACAATGCTAGGTTTGAAGTACCTTGTCCTCTGATCGCCTTTCCTCTGGCTGTAAGCCTGGCTGCAGTCTGAGGAGTGCAAACTGTTCCGTTGCAAACTTCTATGCGTTCTCCTACTCCAAACCCTGTGGGCTCTCCTGGCATAGGTTGGGCGTTCCAAACCTCTATGGAGGGGGCTCGTTGCTTCAGGCACACATGATGGGGCAGTTGTCCCGTCCCCCTCCCCTGGCCCATCACATGTGCCTGCCGCAATAGAGAGATGTTTGGAAGTTGATGTTGGCAAAGGGTGGGGGCCTGGATGCGGGTGCCATACATAGCAAGTCAGGAGATATTGCTGGCCAGGCAGTGGAAGCCCTTCTTCTGAGCGGGAAGCGCATCTTGATCTTGAGATGACCCTGAGACGCGTATGAAGACAGTCTGGATACAGAGGATCCTCTTGCACAGCGCACGGGAAGCGGCGGATGGTGGTGAGTGTGAGGGGGTGGCTGTGTTGGTGGTGCATGCAGACCTTTCCCGCGACGAACTTCACAGAGGAGGAGATCAAGACACTGACAGAGCGGATCCAGAACGCTGGGACTGAGGTCGTGGAGGCTAAGGCTGGAGCTGGTTCCGCTACCCTCTCCATGGTCTGCCCCCTGTGATGTGTGTCATTTCCCCCCCCCCCCCTTTCTTTTAGGTTTTTTTTTTTTTTTTTTTTTTTTTTTTGGGGGGGGGGGGGGAGCATGTGGTCAAGGGAGAGCCTGTGTGTGAATCTGGTGTGTCTGCGCGCGTGAGCGCACGTGTGCGTGCATGCGTGTGTGTGTACGTGTGCGTGCGTGCTTGTGTGTGTGTGCGCGTGCGCGCGCGTGCGTGCGTGTGTGGGTGCGTGTGTGTGTGTGTGTGTGTGTGTGTGTGTGTGTGTGTGTGTGTGTGTGTGTGAGTGTGTGAGAGAGAGAGAAGGGGGGGGTGCGGGGTTGGTCGGAGAGGGCCAGGACGAGACCTTGTGTGCGAGACGCCCCACCTCACACGCAGACAAACACATGCATGTAATCACATAATGGCAGAAGGAAAAGGGGAGGGTATGGGGAGAGTATAGGGAACGGGTGAATGTGGGAAGGGGCAGAAGGGAAGGGGGGAGCTGGTAGAGAATGTGGAGACGGTCGGTGACAATCTCTGCACGGGGTTTTGTCAGGCATATGCAGCTGCCCGCATGGCCGAGTCCATTCTGAGGGGCTTGAGCGGGGAGCCTGAGGTGTACGAGTGCGCGTATGTCGACTCGAAGGTCACCGAACTGCCATACTTTGCATCCAAGGTGTGTGGTCTTCTCCCCTCCCCCTTCGCAAACCCCTCCTCTACTGGTCAGTGTCAATCCCGGAAAAATGTTTAAGGGAGCCTGACAAATGCGTGGAAGCCATGTAGCATATTGGTGCAGATATAATGACGGGTGATGTGTAATGTTCATTTACTCATAACCTGCAGCGTCGCTCCCTCTTGCGCCACACGGGGTCCATATAAGTGTAGGCCTATGTTGTCATTCGAAGTATCATGACCGTCTTCAGCCATTCAGTGGGACTGTTGAAAGTCTGGTTTCCCTTTTCAGTCACGGATATCCAGGACAGGGGGAACAGAAGCTAGTGGCGGACCATGTGGCTGAATTGCGCATCTGTGTACAGCTCGATCATCCTAGGAATCCGCGCAGATTCCTGCTGTTTTTAAACTGAGTCCTCCGGACTGGTGAAGCTGATAATCACTTCTAGTGACATTCGACTGAGTGTACTGAGGATATCAAGAATTGCATAAAGTCACCAGTATAGTTTGTCCAAGTATATACCCCCAAATGATGTTGCAGAAAGTAATGCTAAGGTCCAGTTGGCATCACTGGTTGAGATGTATATGTAGTGTGGTCATTGGTGCTAACTCCTATCTGGTTGAGCATCAGTGGCTGCATTGAACATGTGTCTGCCATCAGCTGATGAGGCGTTAGATCTGATGAGGTATGCATTTTTGCAGCGGAAGCCAGAGTCGAATCCCGATATTTTCTGGTGGGCTTTCTGGTGAGAGTGACGGGATATCAGTGGTTAAACGAGGGGAGTGGGGTGATGTACTGATGTACGGGGCCATGTTGCTCGTTGCAGATCAAGCTGGGCAAGAAGGGGATTGAGGAGGTGTACGGCCTGGGAGACCTGACCGAAGGCGAGAAGGCTGCTGTGGAGGCCCTCAAGCCAGAGCTCAAGGCCAGCATTGATAAGGGTGTTGAATTCGCTGCCGCACGAGAGTAAACCCTCTGCTGCATATTGGGGGGAAACAAGTCGGGAAAGAATGGGAGGGGGCGGGGCCCTTAGAGGCCGAACATGTGATTTTGCATGGGGATACCCCCCCCCCAAAAAAAAACTCTGTAGAAGTCAGGTGTAGGCCGGGGAGAAGAGGGGGGGAGGGAGTCTGTGATCCCTGGTCCCGTGGTGATCCCGTTCTGGGATCTCTTGGTCGTTTTACTTGGTCTTTCAAACGCATGTGTGCGTTCCCAGGCACACGCATCTCGGCTCTGCTTTCAAGCAGCCTCTGCATGTGCTGGGGATGCGGGCGCCATCCAAAGCTGCAGGAAGGTTGCTCTGTTGGTGAGGCAGCATTGGAGTTGTAGGACGGTTGCTCTGCTGATGAGGCCGCACATGTGTGCCTTCCAGCTCGAGAAAAAGTCTCACTGCAGCCTGTGATGTTTACCAATTTCTTACAGTGTTTGTCACATTTTTAGCTGTAAAGAGCCTCACAAGCGGTAATGTGGATGTGTCGCAGAGCAGTTTCTTTTGTGTTGCAATGTTGGCACTGGCCTGCTTCAGTCTAAACTCTCGGTGCTGGTGTTTCCGTCCCCTGAAGTCCATACAACGCGGCCCTCTGCTGCTCAAGAAGTTTAACACCATCGTCTTCTCTTTCGTCTTCCATGAGTTCAAACAAACGCTGACTGTGCGCGTTTTTTGTCTGCGGTGTGGAAGTGTGGAGAACTGCCTTTTGGTTTTCCATGTCCTCCACACGTAACTCAACAGATTGGGGTTGACCCGAATTTACATGCCCAGCTCAATCCAACCTGAGGGTCGGCCGTTTCCAAGCCCAAGTGTACCACTCAAAGAGGATCACTCTAGACGCCCCCCCCCCCCTACAGTGCCGTTGACTGTCCATCACGGACAACACGTTTTATCGTTGCATGCCGTGCGGTGGTTCCTGGAAGGCACCAAATGCAATCCTCTTTGTGCCTCTCCCCCATATTGTGCCCCCTTAAGAGCCATCACGAAATCCCTCAGATGTCAACGATTAAAATTTCCTAACAGTTACGAAAGCAGACACAAGGCAATTGAATGCATTGGGTGTCATTAGACTGGCCCTCCTACCCTCGTCTAACTCCAGCCAGCTCGGCCTCGAAGCTCTGGGATGATGAATTTACATGCAGAGCCTTTGCACCACGGGTATGCGGAGTGAGGTACCGCCAGTGGGTCCCCTGGTGACCAAAGGGCTGGGCCTCAGGATGTAAAGCTTCAATGAGAGCCTCAAGAGTTTCCACAAGAAATGGTCCAGGGCGTGAGAACAGCCGTACACCATCCATCACAATGACCCGGCCCCGCCTGCATCATCCTCTGCCACCTCCCTCAGTACTTCCCCTGCTTCTTGCATTTCTGAACATGCCCTGTCCTCATGCACGTTCCCATGCCCCTCCCCCATCGCTCCCACACGCGTGCGCGCACCTCTCCCACCTCCTTCCCCCCCCCCTTTTCTCCTGCGCACGCGCGCGTGCGTGCGTGCGTGTGTGTGTGTGTGTGTGTGTGTGTGTGTGTGTGTGTGTGTGTGTGTGTGTGTGTGTGTGTGTGTGTGTGTGTGTGTGTGCGCGCGTGTGTGTCACAGAGAGAGAGAGAGAGAGAGAGAGAGAGAGAGAGAGAGAGAGAGAGAGAGAGAGAGAGAGAGAGAGAGAGAGAGAGAGAGAGAGAGAGAAGGGGGGGGAGG
>MVGU01001606.1:22500-35000 GCA_002005505.1 Botryococcus braunii
GCGCCAGTGTCGATGGTATCCTAGCGAAAGGCCTAAGTGTATGAAATCCTACATCTTCCTCGCCGTCCCAAAATATTTGAAAGTCACTGTTTTGTAATGATGCCCGTCACTGATGTTCTAACAAGGGTTTGAAATTGGCACAACTAAATCCTCGAACTCTGAAAAGTTGTAGTACACGTAGAAGGCGGTACATTCAGGCATTGAAACATGAGGCATTGAAATATCTTAGCTAGTAAAACGTTTGAATAGTAACAAACGTCGCTTAGTTTTTGGTGAATTCCAACTTCCAACTTCCATGAGCTGTAAACAAAAGTGCATTCGACTTCAACAACCAAGACCATGTTTTGTACCTTCCGTACAATCCTTTGAAAGGAGTCCGTCTTGTGGTACGTGCCGACTCATAAAGGATCATGATTCGTATATTATCTCGCAGTCCTCTGGACATGTAAACCATCCCATAAAAACTATAGAATTGTTGTTCAGCGCCCCCTGAGAAGTAGTCACTATGCCTCGTCCTTTTAATGTCCGGAAGCTAACTTGCGTTTACCGTCCATCCTAGTTAGTTCCGGAGTAGTGAAGAATCGCATGTCCTATACGATGACTCTCACAGTTTGCAAACTTCTTGTGGAAGATGCAAGAGCAGTTCAGGACAGCCATACCCCTCGACCGCCTTTCCGGATACTCGGACATCCGCATGCATAACCGAGTTCAAACATGTGGTGCGATCCTTCAAGGAATAGGGGCGTTCAACGCTAATTAAAAGTAAGATAATGGCATTAAATAGAGTCTAGTAGATTAATATGCTTAAATTGAGACTCTATATGCGTTCAACGCCTCTGTGCCGTTGTCAATTTGGCGGTTATTATGCTGAAACAGTTGCATATTCTACCATGTGACAAAGTTCAAATCCAAATCTATCAAGTTTAGTGTCGAAGTGTATCATCCGGCGCATCTGTCAGAAAGTACCTTATTCGTTACCTGCCGGCTTGAAACTCTCGCGCGTGGAGGCCGGTCACCTCCACCATCCTGGCTTGGCTCGCAGATCTCATGCATATGATTTCCACAGTATATTTGCTTGAGAAGCACTAGGTATGATGTTTGAAGAAAAAGGTGTGTTTGTCAACACGGATGGGTACACAAAACTGGGCCAAGTCAGCAAGACAACACGGAAGGCCGTTCTCCTGCTAAACTTTCCCTTCATAGGTGTCAGTGTGATGATTCTGCTTGTTTTCTCTGATGATGATCACGCACCTACGATGGGAGTGTTTCCAAATTATAGGCATCCAAAGTAAACACAAACAGGGATCCAAAGTAGACACAAACGGTGAAGTTGGATTATTCCAGGCTTGCCCCACTTCGAGGAGAAAAGATTGTGCGACGGCCTTTGTCCAGGATGCCAAGATGTATTGTAATGTGTATTTCTGCTGACATTGCAGGGGTCGGCATGCGGGCATGGGAAGATGTAGCATGGGGGCCATGTCTTGCAGACAGGGTGGATTCCACCTCAACAGGAAGCCTTGGCACTCTGACAAAGGTCCCGGGGGAAGGGGGCCCCCAAAACAGCCACCAAGAGCCGTCGCAGGGAGTCCCGATGATGGACACAGAAGCTCTGGCATCCCATTGTTTCTCTTGGCATCCGTCACAACCATGGTCCGTTTTTCTCTAGAGAGGCCCCAGAGTTCTGGTTTCACCTGCCACGTATTGCACAGTTCTACATGGCGAAACACACACACACACACACACACACACACACACACACACACACACACACACACACACACACACACACACACACACAGACACACACACACACACACACTCTCTCTCTCTCTCTCTCTCTCTCTCTCTCTCTCTCTCTCTCTCTCTCTCTCTCTCTCTCTCTCTCTCTCTCTCTCTCTCTCTCTCTCTCTCTCTCCCTCTCTCCCCCCCTCCCCCCCCTCTCTCCGTTTCTCGGTCTCTCTCTTCGTCTCTCCTCCCCCTCCCTCTCTCCCCCCCCCCCCCCGTCTCTCCCCCCCCCTTCCATTCCTTGCATCCTTCCTCCATTCTTTCATCTCTAGCCCCATCCTGGCCACACGCATGCATGCCGGTGTGCCATGTGTGAATGTCTGCGCGCGAGTTTAACAGACCCTCACGCAGCCTCACATACCGCTCTTTAAAGCCCTCTCTTTAACCCCTTGCATGTCGTGTCCGTTCTTCACTGGGCGTGGCCTTGTGTTGTGCTCCTAGTTTTCAAACCGTCCCTCCCTATGTTGGGCTCCCGCCTTTCAAGCTCCCCTCTTTCCAGTGCCTCCTCTTTGTTCCCATAGTGCTCCCCCATTACTCTTCCCCATTTTGCTGTATCGTCTATGAGACCCTTCCCCTCCTACCCTCCCAGTGCTCATTTGTCTGCTCAAGCTCCTCCCTTCCCCCTCCCACACACGCTGCTTCTTTCTGCCCTTCCATTCTCTTCTTCATTCCAACGCCTCTCCTGCTTGTTCTAATGTTAATTGGAGTCATTTTTCATCCATATGTGTTGTGCTCGCCTTCTTCACTGGGACATCTTTGGTCCCATGCAGGGCAAGCTCATGGCAGGACAACAGCCCGACGACGCTTTACTGTACCGCTCAGCCCTACGGGAGAGTGGAGACAGGATATCGGTCCGGGCTGCATTTCGGGACTCAACAGTCCTGCTAACCGGAGTGACCGGGTTCCTGGGGACTGTCCTCCTGCACCGCTTGCTTGTGGTCTGCCCTGAGGTCCGCCGGGTATATGTAGTGGTCCGGCCCCGCGGAGGGGACTCGCCACAAGCCCGTGTGGACCGACTCTTCCAGCAACTTCTTTTTAAGCCCGAGTGTGAACCCATGAGATATTCAAGTGCTCCTTTCACCATTCCAGTTCCAGCCTCACGCTTTCTGCTCATTGCGGAATTGATATGAATGTATGCTTGTCTTACTCATTTTTGTGGTTTCCATTAAAAAGCCTGGATAATGGAGTGTACGCATGCATGTTCATGTGTGTGCGTGTGTGTGTGTGTGTTTGTGTGTGTATGTGCGTGTGTGTGTGTGTGTGCGTGTGTGTGTGTGTGTGTGTGTGTGTGTGTGTGTGTGAGTGACACACGCACACACACATACACACGCATACACTTACTCACTCTCACACATACACACACATGTGCTCTCCCCGTCCCCGTCCCCCCCCCCCCCCCCTCTCTCTCTCTCTCTCTCTCTCTCTCTCTCTCTCTCTCTCTCTCTCTCTCTCTCTCTCCTCTCTCTCTCTCTCTCTCTCTCTCTCTCTCTCTCTCTCTCTCTCTCTCTCTCTCTCTCTCTCCTCTCTCTCTCTCTCTCTCTCTCTCTCTCTCTCTCTCTCTCTCTCCCCTCCCCCCCTCTCTCTCATACCCACACACACACACACACACACACACACACACACACACACACACACACACACACACACACACACACACACACACACACACGCGCGCGCGCGCGCGCGCCCGCGTCACACATATACCTACACACAGCGTGTATCCGTGTTTATTTGTGTGTGCTTGCGTATGTGTGTGCATGAGGGCCCGCTTGCTCCTCCACAAGTGTGTTTGTGCATGTATGTGTCACATACATCCGTGCGCACGCGTGCACACACACACAGACACACACACACACACACACACACACACACACACACACACACACACACACACACACACACACACACACACACACACACACACGCACGCACGCAGGCACACACACACACACACACACACACACACACACACACACACACACACACACACACACACACATGCGGGCTCCATTGCACGAGTCGAAAATGCGGTTGCAAAGCTGTCCATGCCAACCGGAGAAGCACTGCCATATAAAGGAGGAGTGGTGCAGGTGGCTCCCCATGACTCTAGGAGAAGCTAGGAGGAAGGTTGTGGTTCTGCCAGGAGACATAACCCTCCCTAACCTCGGCCTCGGGAAGGCAGACCTGGCAAGGGTCCGGGCTCACGTGCATCATGTGATTCATGCTGCTGCAGACATAGGGTTCGAGCGGGAAGTAGCTTGGTCATTAGCTCACAATCATGAGGTGGGTATGGCCCTTCATGTCGATCAGCCTCCTAACAATGGCGGGGGGGGGGGGGAGAACCCCCCCGTCCCATTCTCCCTCTCTCCCTCTACCCCCCCCTTCTCTCTCCCTCTGTCACCCCCTCCCCCCCCCCCCACACACACACACACACACACACACACACACACACACACACACACACACACACACACTCACGCACGCACTCACTCACTCACTCCCTCCCTCCCTCCCCTCGCCCCTCCCCTCTCTCTCCCGTGCTCTCTCTCCCTCTCTCAGATGTGCTTGCAGCAGAGCTGGGAGGGCTCTTCCCCTAAATGTGTGTTGAGCAGGCTCAGAAGGTGGTCGGAAGGGAGCCTCAAGATTGTTGGTGGATTAACCGGACTAGCGCTTACCCGCTCCGGCCTTGATTTTTGCCCTTCATGAAACTTACTACATTGGTCAAGTCCACTAAACTTGCTTATGTCAGAACGTTTTGCTCGTCCCTTTCCACTTGCTCAATTCCACTTCAGTGGCTCACTTCCACTATGTCCTTTCAGCTGCGGCAGGACCTGCTCTGTTTTTTTAGGAAATGAGGGAAGCCCCGAAGGAAGCACTGGGTTGACATGAGTGCTGAGAGACGTTTGAAGGCGACTGAAAGAGAACTGGAACAGAGTCGGTGCTCTTGACTCAGGAGAGTCCCTTGAAGGGCTGGCGAATGAGTGTTGCATGGCTCTTGAGTGAGTTCTGAGTCCCCAGACACGGTTTGGAAGGCAGGGTTGAATAACACGGCGCTGAAGATGAGGGGAAGGGAGTGCAGGGAGTCAAGAACGTGGCAGCTTTGGCACAGTCCTGCAAGCACGTGAAGGGATTGTGCCACGTGTCCAGTACCTATGTGACAGGGGGAGCAGTCCCACCAAGCCCGCTCAGGAGGCCCTGGTGACCTGGACAACCCCCGAGGGCTTGCCTGCCGATGCCGAGGCCTTAGCGCTTGAGCTGAAACGGCTTCCTCCCTCTCGATCATCCCGCCGGGTAGGGCCCCTCCCCATAGGGAAGGTGGACCATGGCAATACATGTGCTTGGGTGGGATTTTGTCAGCTCTGACCACACATGTCTGCACATGTGCTGTTTGTATGGATTCCAATGCACTTCGCCGATCTCTTTTCCCCTGTCCTCACCCCCCCCCCCGCCTTATTGGTTTCCCTTCTACCCCACCCCCTCCGTCCCTCCCCCCTGCCCCCTCTCCCTCCTCCACCCGACCCAATTTGCATCTTGCCCTCGCTCTCCATGCCTTAACCCTTTGCCCCCTTCCCCATCTTTCCCCAACTGTTCCTTCTCGAACACCCTGCCCCCAATCCTATAGCTTGAAGCTCCAACACTCTCTCCCATCCCGATCCCGCCTTGGGTCTCGACGCTCCTCCCCCTCCTCCTGCCTCCCTCTGAGCGCTCTGCCCCCCTGCCACAATGTCCGCACACCCACGTGAGACACGAGGGGAAGGGCATCCGCAGGTTAAGGAGCTTCTGCAAGCTGCACAGTTGCCCTTCACATACTGCCTCACCAAGTGGATGGGGAGTGTACTGCAGCTGGAGCCCACTCGAGCAGTACACTCCCCGTGGCCATTGTACGGCCCTCCCTTGTTGGTGGGATTGCCCGTGGTCCTCCACCCGAGGCCCAGGGGTTCGTCTCTAATGCGGCTGGAGCAGCCTCCATTGCCTTGGCGTATGGTACAGGTGTGTATCTCTGCGGTACAGGCCCACTGCTATCCATGGGTGTGATCTTTGAGAATGGATGGAAATGAGCTTAGCTGGAGATGCATGACATCACAACCTCAGCTTTGGAGCCGTACAAAAAGTCGATCAAGTTGAATTTGGTCCCCCCACCTTTTTGGTGGGACACCCCTGTACCAAAATGTTTTGTTATGAGGGAAGGTGTGTGTGTGTGTGTGTGTGTGTGTGTGTGTGTGTGTGTGTGTGTGTGTGTGTGTGTGTCTGTGTGTGTGTGTCTGTGCGTGTGTGTGTGTGTGTGTGTGTGTGTGTGTGTCTGCATGTGTGTGTGTTTGTGTGTGCCCCTGTTCCCTCTTCTTCTCGCCCCCCCCTCCCCCCCGGGGGGCAAGGGCATGCTACGGTGGGGGTTGACGGCATGTAGTCCCAGTGTTCCGAGCCCACCTTTCACACGGGGCACAACAGTGAAGCAAACCCTGACTGCATCCAGCAAAGGTGGTTGTGGGGCTAAGTAAAGCACTTCTTGCACACAGGCATTGCTACATTCACGACCCATGAGCCTGAGGCAGTAGTGGACCTAATCCCTGCTGATGTGGCAGCGTCCACTGTCCTCGTAGCAGCGGCCGCCATTTCCCAGGTGCTCAATGTGGTTTCCAGGGCATTCCCCCGTTGACAAGGCAGTCCCGTAACGTTTACCACATGTCGTTGGGATCAACCTCGGCATAAATACGGCGCACCTTACTTGTTCTTTTGAGGGAAGGATGAATATCGCGCCTTGCCCTGCACTCTGCTGGCCTGTATTATTTTCTCAAGTGCTCTTCTAAAGCATCTGCTAGTGGGCATTTCAAGCGTTTCTGTTGCAAGGAAGCTTGCACAATTGCGACCAGTAGAAGAATTAGAAACCGTGATGGACTGCTGTTCTTCGTGGAAGTGCCTTGAGATGATGTGTTGGAAGGATATGGCGTTCCGGAAGTCTCCTGATTCCTCATCACCCATCAAAGCCCCTATTTAGACACTCAACCCCATGAGGATCCAACAGCAAAGAGTATGACATGGCAGTTGCCATACCAGCATTCCACCAGCGTTCCCCGTCCCCCAGTCCCTCAGAATTTCCACACATACAAGCTGTTGGGCACCAACCCATGGTGGTATTTGATTGCCTCTAGCTTCTGATTCATCATGTTCACGAGGGACAAAGGGAGTGCGATCGCGGTTGAGGTCTTATGGGCCTCTCGATCAATTCATCGGCAAGCTTCTGTCTACTCAAAGCACTTATGTACTTAGATGAAAAGAAGGGCCCTGATCAAGGGTTCCTTGACTTTTTGCACGTGCCATTTGCCGTCTTTTCGAACCCCTGAGAGGACTTCTTTGAGGGATCAAGGGTTGCGACTCCCCCTTAGTGCTCAACTGATTATTTGTGTTTTTTGGGGTCTGCATGCGTGCGCAAGTGGCTGCACACGTGTGCGTGCGTTTAATGCGTAATGTGCACATGTCTATGTGTGCGTGCGTGCGTGTGTGTGTGTGTGTGTGTGTGTGTGTGTGTGTGTGAGTGTGTGTGTGTGTGTGTGTGTGTGTGTGTGTGTGTATGTGTGTGTGTGTGTGTGTGTGTGTGTGTGTGTGTGTGAGAGAGAGAGAGAGAGAGAGAGAGAGAGAGAGAGAGAGAGAGAGAGAGAGAGAGAGAGAGAGAGAGAGAGAGAGAGAGAGAGAGAGAAAGAGAGAGAGAGTGACTGCGGGGGTGTGTGTGAGTGTGTGGGGTGGGGGGGGGGGGGTTGCTTGCAACCTTCGAGCTAGGCCCTCTCGGTCTCAAAGGGTGTTTGCAGGGGAGACGAGGGCCTGACAGGGGTCCACTGATTGTTCACGCGGCGAGCTCCACAACCAACCCGCTGACAAACGAGGCATTCTACAGAGCCATGCAATTGCATTTCCTGTCTCAGCCGGCGCAGCACCGATTCCTGTTGGGAGACTACCCGGCGTATTTGCCAAATGTGGTCCGCCCCGGGACTCTGCGCTGCTTTCTGAGGTTCGCAGCTGGCGATGTGAAGTTTGCTATTTTGGGAGCGGCTCTTAAGCTCATGCGCCAGAGGCGCTTGGCACTGAAGCTCTCCCGAGGATGGCAGGTGAGCTTCTGCTGTGAAAGGTCAGGATCATGTTGGTAAATATGTTTAACCACACCTGCATCCGGCTTCCCTTGAAGCTCCTCAGGCATTCCTGAAGCTCTCTGGGACACATGGCCACCAACAATGTACGTAATCCGTACTAACGACAGTCTTGGTTGTGATTACGGGTTGTAAATCTAAACGGAGCTATTGAAGGGGCTTCTAATCCGACCTGCGTTGTACTGCCGGACATTATACTCTGGCAATGATGTACGTATCCTCATCAAGTCTGCCGAAGCATTGTATGATGGTGATGTTATCAAGGGTGCACGGTACACAAACCCCGCTCCCGTGCCCTCCGGTGAGCGGTACAGTCGGCCTTGCTCAAGAATCTTCTCCGGAACATCACTCCTCAGTCAGTGATGTACCAATCATGTGCGGCCCAAGATCCAGGCAATATGGGGGGGGGGGGAAAGGGTGGGGGGGGGAAGGGGGGAAGGAAAAAATAAACAAAAAACAAAGGAAAATAGACAGTGTCTAAGGCCGTGTCATGCTCAGCGGTTAAAGCTGTATGAGCATATATATGCGCATGTATGTGCATATAGATCCATTTTAAAACCTTGAGTCCAAATCATTCTTATAGTTGCATGGTGCTAATATGCATGTGTACAGTGACCAGCTTCCCCCGTGCAAGTCGCGAAGTCTGACATGCACGCCATGCGCAGTGGGCCGAGTTCTGTGGAGCCCAAACTTAGTGGTGTATGGGCATACAACCTGGGGTTGACCTCCACGACGTCAGCCATATGGGCAAGCATGTATAGATCTGGCAGTATACTACATTCTTGCGTGTGTACGTGCATATACTACATGTGCATGTGCGTACCTTCTTGCATTACGTAAATACGTTATTTGAAGCCTTCCTTCATGGGGTTCTCCGCCTCGTTCCAGGTCTCTTGCTTGCTTAACAAGTTATGCCTTTGGCCTTGTTTCTAAAGAATGGGGGCCCCAATGTCAACGAACAACAACAGCTTCGCGGATAAACAATGTCACTGACTTCATAATAAGGCTGACAGGGCTACAACCATGATTAATAACTGCAGTTATTAATCATGCTTGTAGCCCTGTCAACCAGCGGGTTGACAGGGGTACAATCATGACTAATATCTGGGTGACAGAGGTACAGTCATGAGAAATAACTCGTTGAAACTCACAGAGTATACCCATCTTACCCATCTTTACCCCGATGTATAATCCACCTGAAACTGTACAGGCATACTGATAAACTACAGTTCCCATCTGCTTTGTGGGGAGACAGGGCTGGAAGCTGTACAATGGCAGGCACGTGCTGGGGTTAAACCCCCGATTCGAGACAGTGGTACTCCACGACTTGGCGGACGCCTTAGCCCCTGACGAGCACGCACTCCTACCTGTCATGTGGGAGGCCCCACTCCATGCTTGGGAACCTTACCTCGCATCTTGGCTTACATTTCTCAGCCATCGGTACCTAGCTCCAAAGCTTCCAAGCAGCAGTCCTTCTGCACCCAGGCCTGCCATCAATGATCGCCCTAGTTCTTCAGTGGCAACCAGCCATGCTTTGCACGCTCGTCCAGTTGCCGTATGACTTCTGAGCTGCAGGGGCTACGGGGCCTGCCTGTTGATATGGGCGTCAATGTGAAATTCCCGGTCGTTGGTTTTGTAAGAACATCTTGAAACGGTGGAAATGGTGCAGTAGGGTGTGTTCTTCAGCAGCTTGTCTTCTTCAACGCGATTAGAGGGCTTCTACGTGTGAAATAAGAGATCTTATCGCTTGTGTGTAATCCTAAGGCTTAACTTTCTCCGTTGAGGGAAATTCGGTCAATTCTGAAAGGGTTACAGAATGAGGTATTAATTTATCGCGGCTCGGCAGTCTCTTGACGTGGGAAGAGTGCTGATGGCGTCCGTGCTGATGGCCTCCATCTGATTGGTGTACCGGCCGCCGTGTACATAGTGTACACATGTGTGGTCTCCCCCCCCCCTCTCTCTCTCTCTCTCTCTCTCTCTCTCTCTCTCTCTCTCTCTCTCTCTCTCTCTCTCTCTCTCTCTCTCTCTCTCTCTCTCTCTCTCTCTCTCTCTCTCTCTCTCTCTCTCTCTCTCTCTCCCCCCCCCCCTCCCCCCCTTTCACTGCGCGCGCGCGCGCGCGCGCGCGTGTGTGTGTGTGTGTGTGTGTGTGTGTGTGTGTGTGTGTGTGTGTGTGTGTGTGTGTGTGTGTGTGTGTGTGTGTGTGTGTGTTGGGGGGGGGGGGTTGCACGAGTGGCCATGGGGGAGGGGGATTAACCATTTGAGACTGGCCCCCTTCGATATCATCAATCAGGAAACGATGGGCGGAGACATGCGGGCCCTATTGTCACTTACATTGGGCAACGCTTGAAAAGGGACAGCAAACTGTACAGAAATAACGTGCTAAGAATATACACGCCGAACAGGGTTACATATATGGATTTTATACAAGATCAATGGGGTACAAAGAACCTATAGGTTCTTTGCAAGATCAAAAAGGTGCTCCCATGGGTTGGCCAACGGTATCGAACTCCTTGCTTCGGCAACTGTTTTTCCTGTATAGTCCTTCACATTGACACCAAATCAGGAAGGGGATCTTTGCACCTGGATGCGGTCAGCATTGGATGTATTGATGACACACCTTGTGGAGAGTTCTGAAACCGCACTAGCAACGATTCATCTGTATTATTCTGTCTCATGTCATAATTTTACAATGTTATGTCAGGAACCAAAACTGGAGTCCACCGTAGATCACAGTGGGGTCTCACCTTTTAATAGGCCGTGGTTTTGTGTGTGTGTGTGTGTGTGTGTGTGTGTGTGTGTGTGTGTGTGTGTGTGTGTGTGTGTGTGTGTGTGTGTGTGTGTGTGTGTGTGTGTTTTATTGGGGGGGGGGGGACACGATGGGGGCGAGGGCTATACAGCGGTATATAGCTAGGAGGAGGAGGAGTAGAAGGAGCAGTGAGCTGTAAGCATCATTGGACGAGGAGGAGAGGAAACACTGGGCTCGCGAGTATCATCGTTCCACAGGAAAATGTGCCCGGGAACATCACACTGCTTGAATTCTGCGGCAGTGGGCAACTACCTTGCTGCTCGGTGGGTGTGATAATCAAGTTGCACGTACCTTGCGGTTTAGGGGATGACTCTTCCAAATTTCAGGCAGTTACAATTGTCTTGGCTGGTTTGACACAGATGATAGAAGTGCAATTTGCAAACCTCACATGGGCAAAGCAGACAAGAGTATGGACGTCGGTCTGCCACGAGAAACAGCAGCACTTGCCCGCTTGGAAGGCACGGGCACACCTCAGCGCCAACCGCGCCGTGGAACACGTGTCACATTGCTGAAAGTGGTGCAAAACCCAGTGCATATGCCCCACATCGGATTTGGAGGCCATGTGCATGTCGTTGGAACCGTATGCTACACACAAGTGGGCGACGAGGCAAGAGTGCACGTTGCGAAGTTTCGCAGAGAAACATGAGCAGGGCGATGAACCTTTTGAAGTCAGGAACATTTATGGGCACTCTCGAATGGGAGAGTCGACCTATAACACTACGATCATGGCGGGGATGCGATGCCTGTGAAGGGAGCAAGTCTTCGACGGCCTCAAGGTCAATGGGGTGTGTGGAGAGAGTACAATTACCTGCAATGTGGTGGACCATCCAGTAAGAGTGTACTTACTCAAAACCCGAAGGGCTCGAGCCCCAACCGGCAGTCTGGGCTCAGTCAAGGAGTCGCGACCGTAAAGAATCCCAGGAGGTAAAGGCTTGATGGGAGCACTCGAAGAGTAGGAACAGGCTCAGTTTTGCGTCTGTACATAAACATCAGAGGCTGTTGCAGCATTGATGTCGTACAGGAGGTATCTAAACCCCATGCTGTAGACGTGGCTGCGCCAAAATCCAATGGCAACATCCATTTCGTATTCTGCGGGAACCTTTGAACCACTAGCAGCCTGCTGGGCGTCGTGCATGTAGGAGGAGTACAATATCTTTCTTTCTAGTGGCGTTATTTTGAACTTGTATGACTTGAGTAAGTTGCTTAGTCTTCTCATCTGCATCTGTACGTCCACCATGCGCTCTGTCACGCCTGCCGGCGTCGGTTGTCGGGCGCCCTCTCCTTCATGCCACGTCCCAGTCCATTGTTTGGGATTGTGTCGAAATTTTCAGACTACTAGCTGCAATCCAACCCCTAGACCACGCCCCACAGCAACGTTTAGCGTTCAGTCCCCAGACCGAGCAGTTGTTTCGGCAGAGGATGTTAGAAGAAATGGCGATCTTCCTTCGATAGGAAGAGAGTCTGGAGAATCGTTACTTAAGGAGGTTTCAGAGATGTATCTTCCACAGTTTTCTTCTGAGAAGGGGACAATGGAGCTAGTAATCGCTGGTGCCGGTCCATCAGGGCTCGCAGTTGCAGCAAGAGTATCCCAAGCAGGTGACTATGCTCTCAGTCTCAAGCATATCATTGCTAAAATGATTGCATTTAAACTTGGATACAGGTTACCCGCTGAGTCTTTTATCAAAGTATTTCATACGACGAACCAACAAAACTGCCCCCCGATAAGCGAAGATGGTTTTAAGGATAACGGCGACCTGCCCTGTGACTAGCTG
>MVGU01001606.1:40000-60000 GCA_002005505.1 Botryococcus braunii
GGTGTAGGATCTGAAAGACAGGTTGGAGGGGTGTAGGATCTGAAAGACAGGTTGGAGGGGTGTAGGATCTGAAGGACAGGTTGGAGGGGTGTAGGATCTGAAGGACAGGTTGGAGGGGTGTAGGATCTGAAGGACAGGTTGGAGGGGTGTAGGATCTGAAGGACAGGTTGGAGGGGTGTAGGATCTGAAGGACAGGTTGGAGGGGTGTAGGATCTGAAAGACAGGTTGGAGGGGTGTAGGATCTGAAGGACAGGTTGGAGGGGTGTAGGATCTGAAGGACAGGTTGGAGGGGTGTAGGATCTGAAGGACAGGTTGGAGGGGTGTAGGATCTGAAAGACAGGTTGGAGGGGTGTAGGATCTGAAGGACAGGTTGGAGGGGTGTAGGATCTGAAAGACAGGTTGGAGGGGTGTAGGATCTGAAAGACAGGTTGGAGGGGTGTAGGATCTGAAGGACAGGTTGGAGGGGTGTAGGATCTGAAGGACAGGTTGGAGGGGTGTAGGATCTGAAGGACAGGTTGGAGGCGCGCATGGCGCACCTGGGAATTCGCATCACCGCTATAGAAGAGGAGGAGTACTGCCTGATCCCCATGGGCGGCGTACTGCCCCGCTGCCCGCAGCGTACTCTGGGTATTGGCGGAACAGCCGGCATGGTCCATCCATCCACTGGTCAGTCTCTCCGGTCACCAGCCTAAGAAGGCACCGTGAACTTTTTCACAAACTACTTTCCTTTACTTAGGCCTACCCTTTTTTAAGCCTAAGCAATGGTGATTCCTTACCTAAGAAGTGGTTTGCTGAGGAGGAAGTCCCATGAGGCCAGGGCCATTGGCATGAGGCTGCTCCCCCCCCCCCCCCTTTATGTGATATTCTCACAAGGCATACACATCTCGGGGCTGTTTTGGTTTTCTTTTGGGGGAGGGGGGGGGGCCCAAATGGGGGGATAAACTTTTTTTGGGGGGGGGGGGGGGGGCAAATAAGATAAAAAATCCAAGATAAAGTAAGATAAAATTATAAGTTAAATTGATCGTGACCTGATGCTATAGCGTGGGGCGGTTTATGGCCACTCCGTTGAAGACAATGTGTGTCGTGCGGGGGTGCAGGGTACATGGTTGCAAGGACGCTGGGCTCCGTGCCAGTTGTGGCCGACACCGTGATCGAGCAGCTGTGCGCAGGGTCCAGCAGAGCGGCTGACTCTGAGGTCCCACTGGGGCCCCGCACCCGTGAGGAGGGGGAGCGCCTCTCTGCCGTTGTGTGGCACACCCTGTGGCCTGTTGAGAGGTACCCCAACCTCACCCCCCCCCCCCGGGGGCCGCGGCACCTCCCCCACTGTTTCTCGGCACCATGTCCTCGTCAGTTTCTGTGGTCAAAGATCTCGAAGGTTTGCATCGGTGATCACGTTGAGGACAGTCCTGAAAGTGTGACGATGCCATGATCAGATTTCGGAATGTGCCCGTTATGCTCGCACGAAGAGTGGTCTACATCAGTCTTGCATATGGAGCTGCTCGCATCAGGATATCATGCAGGGGCTGGGGTGGAGTGAGGGCTGCAGCCTGTTTATGAAAGGGGGTCACAGACACTTGTCAGCCATATCCGGGTTTTTGTCAGGGGCTTTTTGCAAACCTGCCCCACCCCCCCCCCTCTTCTTGTGCAGCGGGCGATACGCTCTGCCTTGGCCTCTTGGGATACATTTTTGAATTCATGTGTCAGAATTGGGGTAGCGATTGGGGATGTGCTCGCTGTTGGCGTGTGCATAATTGCATCAGCTAGTCGGCTGCACTGATGCATTGGCTAGGGAAGTGACTATGTGCATTAGCTAGTGAGGCGCATATATGCGTCGGCTAGTTGGGTGCACATATGCTTGAGCTAGTTGGGGACATATGTGCATGGCATTTTGGTGGGTTCTGCGAAAGTCGGATTTGTCTGATACTTGCTGGAGCTCTTCGCTTTAAATGACTGCATTTGCATTAGCATTGCTTGGAACAATGGCAGACAGCGAAAACGTGACTGTTACCCTGTGGGGAAGTATCACCCCAAGCTTGTGTCAAGAGGCGTATGAAGAGGTCAGAGGCTTGGTTTAGGAGGACAGTTGAGCCACAGTAATTCCTCCAAGAGTCTTCAGTGACTCGTTTCCGATGAGATGTAGATTTTATGATGAGGCTGTGCAACTTTGTGGTGTCTTTAGGGCTGAGTAAGAGAAAGGGGTTCGAGTTCCCCACTGTTTATGTTTTTTGCATTTGTGACACTGGTCTCTCTATTTTATACCCCTTTGCTTGTATCGCCCGTGCGCGCGCGCGCGCGCGGTGTGTGTGTGTGTGTGGTGTGTGTGTGTGTGTGTGTGTGTGTGTGTGTGTGTGTGTGTGTGTGGTGTGTGTGTGCGCGCGCGGCGCGTGCCTGCGTGCGTGCGCGTGAGGGAGGGAGGGAGGGAGGGAGGGGGGGGGGGGGGGGAGGGAGGGAGGGAGGGAGGGAGGGAGGGAGGGGGAGAGGGAGGGAGGGAGGGAGAGAGAGAGAGAGAGAGAGAGAGAGAGAGAGAGAGAGAGAGAGAGAGAGAGAGAGAGAGAGAGAGAGAGAGAGAGAGAGAGAGAGAGAGTGAGTGAGTGAGAGAGAGTGAGAGTGCATTCATGGCTTGCGTGCTTGTTTCCTTTTTTTTTTTTTTTTGTTTGAGGGGTGGCGGTGTGGCATCTTCCGTTCTCCTGTGAGTTGTCAGCCATTTTATTCGTGCTGGTGGGGGCCCAGAATCCGCCAGAGGGAGTTCTTCAACTTTGGGATGGACGTGCTGCTGAAGCTAGATCTTCAAGAGACTCGTCAATTCTTCACGGCGTTCTTCTCGCTGTCTGACTACCACTGGCATGGCTTTCTTTCTGCTCGCCTCTCCTTTGCCGAAGTAAGTGGTCCCTCGGAGTGTTGTCCACACGTCAATGCCGCTTCAAATTCCATGCAGGCTCACGCTCATATCACTTACCACGGGTTTGTGGTGCTACTGCTGCTGCGGCTTCTACTGCTGTTTTCAGTGCCGCTGCTACTGTTGCCGCTGCAGTTAGTTGTGTGTCTTAGGGCTTGCATAGTTCTTCCCGGCTTGAGTTTCTGTGCTTGGTTTCTTACCCTTTCATGCTCTTTGGGATGGGTACACATATTGGATACACATAAATCCTTCTTCCTCCCCTTCAGTTTTTTTTCTTCGTTGTTGGTGCTGTTCAGCAAGTATTGAAGAAAGAGGGAGGGAGGGAGGGAGGGAGCGCGAGCGCCCGAGCAAACGTCTGCGTTTTTGGCCAGTGCGTGCGTCCGCATAGGGTCTTTCTCTTAGCTTCCCTTATGTGGCGGTGTGTGTGTGTGTGTGTGTGTGTGTGTGTGTGTGTGTGTGTGTGTGTGTGTGTGTGTGTGTGTGTGTGGGCGCGCGCACGCGTGTGTTGTGGGGGGGGGGGTGTGCTTTGGAATATCGGTGATTCCAAGGTGTCTGTCTACTGGATGGAGTCGCTCCTTCTTTGTCTGCAGGTTGTGTGTGTGTGTGTGTGTGTGTGTGTGTGTGTGTGTGTGTGTGTGTGTGTGTGTGTGTGTGTGTGTGTGTGTGTGTGTGTGTGTGTGTGTGGGCGCGCGCACTCGTGTGTTGTTTGGGGGGGGGGGGGGTTGTGCTTTTGGAATATCGGTGATTCCAAGGTGTCTGTCTACTGGATGGAGTCGCTCCTCTTTGTCTGCAGGTTGTTTGATTGGACCATCTGTTCTAGCTGCAAGGGTTAGGTGAACGTGCCACACCCGTATCAGCATCCCCGTCAAACCTTGTGGTGGACTGGCCAGTGAAGTTTTTCATCGGAACTGCAGCCAACTCCTTCCCAACACAAGGTGGCTGCTGACTGACACCCTTGCAGAAGCACACGTTGCGTCTTCAAAAGCACACTTTCCGTCTGTGATGGCAGGCTTCTGCCTGATCTTCGACTGCCGAGGCCTCTAACTCGTGCCTGTTGGGGTGAGCAGCTTATTGCTTTCGGATGGTCGCTCTTCGTCAACTCCAGCTCGGAAGCGCGCCTGTCCCTGCTGGGCAAAGGCCTCCCAGGCCTTGTGGTGATGCTGGGCCAGCTTGTTGCCACTATCAACTACAAGCCAAAGGGCCTGGAAGGGGTCCCTCCCCTTGCTGACAGGCCATAATCTGGCGCTGGACATATGTGAAAAGCTGCGAAAGGTTGGTCAACCTTCCAAAGCTGGTTTGGGATTCCTGAACCTATGAACCCATGCCAGAGTACCTACCAGCGAAGTGTAGTTTGTTGTCGGCCAGTTTGTTTTGCGGCGGCATGTGAACTGAGTAGGTGTGGTGCTTTGGGTGCAATCCCTTTTGTTGTGACTGGATGGCTAGTTCAGGACGCCATTCCATGCCCTCCGGGATGAGTTCTTCCCCTCGTGGACATGTCATGCGTTGGTGTGACTGTCCAGTAACCCCAAGTATCTCGTAGACTCACCCTGTAGTTACTCTCGCGAGAGGCTCATTATGAACCAGAAGTGGGGGTCGAGGACTCAGCATTTTGGGATTAGATTTGCCCGCACAGTACACCGTGTACACTATTTAGATAGAGATTGAAGTACTTAAAACCCGTATTTCATGTGTCATACCTGCTCCTGGTATTCTGATTGTTTCTAGTAGATTCATACCGTCTTCAATAGATTTATATCTCGATTGACTTGTGGAGTCGTCCATGGGTGAGGAAATTTGTGGAAAACCACGGAATGCCTGCGGTCCAAGCGTTTTTGCAATCAGTTGCTCCTAGCCCGAGAATACCATATATTGGCAGGAACGAGTGCTTGTGCGTAAACTCAGTACGTGAGACGAAATGTCTCTGCCGTAACAGTTGCACTAGACGAGCTTGTAATTGAGAACTATATATTAAGCTTTTTTGTTGGAGGACAGCGCGAACAGACACACCCCTGGCATTTGCACTTGCGATGGCCCTCAGGGCTAGCAGCGCCGTGAGCTAATTTAACTTTCTAGGGGTGCCATATTCCCAACTGGAAATGGAAAGCCCTCAGGTTGAATGTTTATTGAACATTAATGTATATACATATATGCTGGTCAAGGGAGAGTGGAGAATACAGTCAAAGACTTATAATTACAGACGAGGCTGATCCACTCTTTAATTTTATGCTTCACTCTTTTATTTTAAATGAGGCTGCAGCTGATCCACACGGTGGCAATGACTATCCCGTAAGGTTGGCCTGGTAGTAGTAGGGCATAAAGCTTCTACCCTACAGCTTGAGAGGCTTAATGCCGCGCCGCATTTGCATCAGCAATAGCTTCGATTATGCAACCTACCGGACCCTTCAAACACTACAACATGATCTATTGTCTTCAGAGTGTGGAAGGTACTGGCAGATTCTCCCCTTCCACTCCACATGTGTACAGTGTCCTATGGGTTGTGCCTTGCTGCAAAAAACGTGGAGCTATTCTGAAGAGCTTGTGATAAGATGACTGCAAGCTTGTGATACAACTCACTGCATGATATGATCGTGCTTTTGAAGCCAATCTGAGTGCGGGCGCTACAGGCGCTTCAAAGCGGATACTGCAATCATGTTCCATGCCGATATTCACATCAAGTTCCTTCCGCAGCAGCCGCGGCCAACCAGAGATCTTGGCTTTTAAAGCCTCCGACTTGGTGTTCTGAGGCCGGCTCGATCTTGAAATACGCTAGTGATCCTTCTACATACTTGTCCAAAAGAGGAAATGCAGCCACTAGACCTGCCTTAGGGAAAGGAAGATGGGGCGAGAAGCCCTGTCTATACACCAGGCATGTCTGTACACTGCAGCTTTTAAGAAATCATGGGGCAAACAAAGATTGCGATGAAATAAGATTCAAGATGTTGCTATGGAACAAGGTTCATCGAGGACCATCAAAGAGAGTCGGCCATCAAGACTACAGCACTCGTGAGACGGTTCTCCCTTGGCAGCCTGATGCCCCAACCGCATTCCTTTGGGGTACTCTGGGCCTCATTCCCGACATGCATGCTTCCCTCACCACTTAGCCCATGCCTATGCATAATGTGCAATCGCAGTTGAGCACCTTCTTAACCCCAAAAAATACCCTTCTACATCTGTGCAGACAAACGACAGCGCAACCCTGAATCATGAAGGCTGCACCGTACCCCAATCTCCAGGACACAAGTGCAAAACATCACTGCTAAGCATTTATCTGCGGATACCCTTCACGAAGACAATGCCTTCCAACTCAAACCATCGCCAAATTGCCCGTCAGCAAGGGCTACTCCAATCAGGGATTTCTCTGCAACGTCAGTACATGAACTGACTTGCCATCAAGCAACACATGTGATAGAATTGCTCAGGTAATTGAACCTTCAAACCGTCTGAACCCCAAGAAGACCACTTCAGAAAGCATTGACAGTCCTTGTCGTGGCCGCAAGATTGACACTTCCCAACGCTGCAATGCAACGAGGGACGTCTCAAAGAATGATCTCCAACAAAACCTACCTAGAACTTTCCTGATCTGTCCTTTTCTCTTTTCTGAAAAAGTCTCTCCAAAGATCTTCGAGTCTCTCCAGCAGGGAAGTTATGGAGATCATAATAATGGGGGGCGATATCAATCAGCCACTCCCCTTTGATATCCGTGACAGTGCGGATATAATTGCGCGTCGTTAGGACAAATTCCTGATACAGCGCCCTGCAAATCCACGTGACCCCACTCAGCGCACGCACATTGTGATAGGCTTGTCTTCACAATTCACTCACTCGCAAGGGTGATCGCACAACACTCTCCCTGCTTCACATACAAGCTGAAGGACAGCTTCATGATGGAGGAAAGTGGGACATACTCTGCCACTGAATACCAATTGAAAATGAGTGACTGGGCCTGCGGACGCCTACCGTTACCACTATTCATGGGTTTAACTCGAGTAATGTGCCTAGGGTTAACACGCTTACCATTCGGGCTTATGATCCAAGCATGTGGAGGGGTGAAGATGAACCATTTGGTTGTCCTTCACCGTGAGGTAGTGTCCCGTACGCTCCAAGTGGGCAACCTGTTTCGTCACATCGCGTTCATAAATATGCTCATTGCTCAATCTTTTAAAGAGTTGGGTATTCATGGATTCGGCGACCAAACCAAGGCATCTATTGCCATATACAGCCCATCCCATAGTGTCTCCAAGCTGGCACACTCTCTCAATCTTTACAAAAGCCCAACATACAGCCACTCCAACTTAAGTTCAGTCAAGTATGAGTGGATGAACACATTGAGCTGTTGCCAATGCCAAGAAACCGTTAACTTGAATAGCAGGAACTTCACTAACATGGAGACAGCAAGGTACAGCATCAAGCATCCTTCCAAACACAGGGTTCACTAGTAAAAAGAGTACGAGAGGGGCCTGTGAAGATAGCAACTGACCTGCATGAAGTATCCACTAGTCAAGGCTTTCCGGATGTTGATGTAATAATCCTTGGAATTGAAGTCTGTGCTGACCAGCTGCAAGCCAAGCCTGGAGGCAACCCTTACCTGGGTGGCAACCCCGTAATCTCCTTTCATTTCCTTAAACATGAAAAAGGGGATGTGAGGAAACGTGCAACATACGCAAGCGCTGGCACCGGTCCGCACACATACTCGAGCACTTGTGCACGCACGCCCGTGCACCACACACACACACACACACACACACACACACACACACACACACACACACACACACACACACACACACACACAAAGAGACAGAGGGACACACACACACACACACACACACACACACACACACACACACAAAGAGACAGAAAAAGAGGAGGGGGAGGGAGAGGAGGGAGGAGAGGGAGCGGGGGGGGGAGAGGAAGGGGGAGAGGGAGGGAGGGGGGGAGCACACACACACACACACACACACACACACACACACACACACACACACACACAGAGAGAGAGAGAGAGAGAGAGAGAGAGAGAGAGAGAGAGAGAGAGAGAGAAGAGAGAGAGAGAGAGAGAGAGAGAGAGAGAGAGAGAGAGAGAGAGAGAGAAGGGCGGGGGAGGGAACGTTGCCAAAGGTACACATATGAATCATCACATGAGTGGACTTGATATCGGGATCCAAAAGATTGCAAATGCAAATTTAATCTGATCTAAGTCAGAGAATTGAGACAAGAATATTCCACGAATAATGTCACATTGTCTATAAACCCCATTTGGAGAGAACTGCCATCGAGCCATCAACACAAACTGAAGGAGCATACCAGTTGGCTACGAACGCTGTCAGCTGCTTTCAAGGCGCGATGATTGAGGAAGTTATCATAACACCAGTCTGTTCCTTCCTGGTTTTGCTTATATGCATGGTACACATTCAAGAGCGTCAGATGGTCCCCTGTCAGACCCCATCAACCCAATCAGTGAAATCCTTCACTGCGCACTGGAAACTCCGCCACATTTGGTTGCGGCCAAACTCCACTCCATAGATTCAATCTATCAGCGGAACTGTCAGGTGAAAAAAAAAAAAAAAAAAAAAAAAAAAACAAAAAACAACAACAACAACAACAACAACAACAACAACAAAGACGTTGTGCTGCTGACAACAAAACGTTGTGCTTTCCAGACAGAAAGTTGTGCTCTGCTAGCAAAGCACTTAGAAACGTGCCAAGAAGATGCAAAGGATTGCATTTTCATTGACGGATTTAAGAAATTGCAAAGCAGGAGTCCTAAAGCGTGGTGTGGCCAAGCTAGTAGGTAGTCTGCCAGTGAAGCAAAGGAGCCTGCCACAAACAGCAGAAAGCATGGACTGCGAGAGAAGGAGGCAGAGGATAGGAGGGGAGGAAAGAGGGGAAGGGGACTGGTTCAAGTGAAGGTCTGACACAAATCCCAAGGCACTTCTGAAAAGGCAAAGTCATACCATCAATGTGGGCAAATCTAGCCTTGGCTTCATCAGCAGCCTTTGCAGCTTCTCGCGGCCGCATGAAGACATTTGGCCCTGACAGCATGGCAGTGATGGAAAGGATCTCGTTTGAGCACCTACGGGCATCCAACCCCACCTCTATCTATTTTCAGCTATCGCAATAAAGGGACCGCTCTCTGCACCCGCTCTTAATCTCCACATCGCTTTTGAATGGCCGTTGTCACACGACATGTGATGCTGAAATCAATGAAAACATAGACTAATGATAGTCGCGACTCTGCACAACCAATACGTCGATCCATTTCTTGCCATGAGGTTAATGGTCAGTACCACCAGACCTTCCATACACTGAGGTGGCCTGTAAACCCTTGAAAAGATCGCCGCAACATGTGTGATACACAATTATAAGAAGTTTACAAGACTCATTTTGACTTCGCTTGACAACACATGCAATGTGAAATCAGCCCACAGAGTTGGGAAACTGCTGCAAGAAGAACAACGAGAAACGCAGAAACATTTATAAACAAGACAGAGGGTGCAGTTTGCATGCTGACAAGGCTGTGTCGAGAAAAAATGTTCTTCGCTGGATCAGTGAGCATAACCAGCCTTCTGAGTATAAAGACGCCATGCAGTCAACCCTCACACTAAACGCAGGTCTTGCGACGACCTGCGACGGACAAGTATGTATTTTTGCACACATCAAGTGCGCAGGACAACCTCCCTTCTGGCGTGAATAAAAGCCTTTCACGATACATGCATTGGGAATCATTGGGAGTTCCTCATGTTGGTGCGCCAGCTTGTACAGCTAATGAAATACTGCACAGAGCGGAAGGTGTTCCTCCTTTCAGGCTGACGCGCAGAATTTGTTTAGAGTGAGTATCATCAGCAATCCCCAAGTACAGTATTTGATGCTTAAATACAAGATTAGAGAACATTTGAGAGCCGGCTGGGCAGGACAGGCCCAGAGGTTGCTCAACAGCAACCTGAACTGAGGCGAAGCCACCACCATCTTGGAGTTCTGGGGGTCGAGAGGAAACTCCGCCATCATCTTGCCAACCTGCGGGCCCGAGAGAGGATGCCACGGTGCGGCGTTTAGTGGAATCATGGCGAGGTCCAGGCTGGAAAGTTCAAGAGGAACAAATCCCGGGCTAGGAGGTGGGAAAGTTGTACGGATGAGGCTCTCATATGGCTCTCTCATAGGAAATTGACAGACTCGGCTTGCACAGCAGAGCTGATATGGAAGAAAGCCATGTGTATACATTAGCCCTCCGTACTAGCATCTGAGGAAACGGGCTCTTACACCAGACTACAGTAAAGTAACAAACTCTTGACACAAGAAGCCAAGATGAGGCAGGGGCAGCTATATAGTTTGAAAGAAAGGTCAAAACGTTTTATGTACCACTGTAAACAGTTCTTTGCTCCTCGCAGCACAGAACATGAGTTCTGAAAGCTGAAAGAATGTCAAATAAGAGATCCGGCAAGACTTGACCAAGGGCTGCTGTCGACCAGGAACATATTGCCCTTGGGTCAACCTTCAACCTTTGCCATGACACAACAAACAGATCAGCAGGGATCCGGGACCATACCGCAGTAAGGTTGCCCTCGTCATCCAGCGCTCCGAGGTAGTTGAGAAGCTCCAGCGCTCTCATGAGCGTTTCCGGTGCTGGTGGATCCATGAAGTCAAAGTGGACCTGCACATTATCCCTGCTTGAAACTGCGAGCCTGCAGGCAGTGTGGCTTTGCAAAACAAGGATCAAAAGGGAAAGGGGTGAGGGGTTAGCGAGCCTCAGCAGCATCATGTCATCTTCGGGCGAAGCCGCTCAGTTCAATGTAGATAAGGATAATGAAGCTTCATCATTGGCTCATAACCCACACAATGACTCTCTCCTAAAATTCATCAAGCCACCCTAAATATCCAATACCTGACCTCTAAAAGCCAGCCAACACTAGGAACAGAAACCTACAGTGTTAAGGATAAATTTCTCCAACAACCGTCAAATAAATGCACACCCAGTGCTCAGATTCTATGGGTAGATAGGGTCCACAACGCGCATGATGCGTCTTCAGAACGAGGAATGGTGTATCGTCACTGCACTGGGTCATCACAGTTGCCAAGCACATGGCCTTTCCTCTCCTATGCAAGCCCTCCAAAACCATGGTACACCCCCCCCCCCCAAAAAAGAAAGGGCAGCGCATCTAGTCACAGTGATTAAATTGGCAAGTAAGAAACTTCTCCGACACACAGTCATCCAAGATGTGGAGGTCCTTCATCTTCATAGAAAGAGAAAAGATAGGAGGCAATCGAAGGTGTCCAAGGATAATAGCAAAGCCTCATCGATTCCGCACCAAGTCATCAATCCCCAAAGTCTTGAGCTGCAGCACGATTGAACCCAAATTGGACCGCAAAATCTCGGGATAGGTTTGCTCCTGTAAATCCTTTTTGAACGATGCCTCTGTATATAGTCGGAAGCACTTCCCGGGACGTGTCCGGCCAGCTCTTCCTGCCCTTTGGTGAGCACTTGCCTTTACCCCACAATACAACGTTAGTCATTGCTGCTACACTCTCCATGAGACTCACTTTTTTCACAGCTGCTGCAAAACCATTCATACCCCTTCTCTTTGCCAAGACGCAGGCCAGAAACTGCTACAAAGATGCTCTCCTCTCGCACTTCATCATGGATGAAACACATAGCATAACAAACTGCAATTGAATGCTGAGTTTCAATCTGTAGAAATTTCCAGGCGACTAATAACATAAGTTGTCTGATGTAAAGCACAAGAAACTTTGCAAGGAAATTCAAGAAGCGCCAAGAATGTGCAATGCCCAGTCTTGTTGACAGTTGCGAATGTTATTATCTGTCCAAAGCATGCTTGGAATGTGCTGTTTGCACTTTGTCAAGTACCTGTGATTCTCAGCCCTGAACCTTATCTGTAAAGTGAGAACCAGGGCGCCAGCTACAGGGCTTTCCATTATCCTGGGAGTCCTTACCCTTGAGATAGGTGACACCAACAAGGACTCCACACGGATTCGAGGGTTATACACCTTCTGCTTTGCAAACCCAGGATCAATAACATAGACGATGCCATCTATGGTCAGGGATGTCTCTGCAATATTCGTTGACACCACTATCTTGCGGCCCTCGGGACCATCTGGCTTCGCTCGTGGGGGTGCCTGCCACCCGTCGCCCAGCCCTCAAAGCAGGGTTCTGTTGTGCAATAGAAACAGCAACTGAAACTCCCCTTGCACAGATGCCACAAAGCACAGCAGGTTGTACCCCAGACAAGGCATACGAGAGAAACATATCAACAACTATCGGTTCAGGCACAGTGACATTTAAACAGTGACCAGCTAATATAAATCTGAGCGGCACATCACAATCAGGATAGAAGACTATGTAAAATATGGTAAATCCCACAACGATGGGCTTGCGATCAATCATCCCGCATCATGGGTCAACTGCTCAGTAACAGATGGCCAAATTCACCAGCTTGAACACGTTCTGTAACACAAAACAAACTCACGTTTCGCTATAGCTAAAAGCACCATAAGAAACCCTGCACAACTCACCGGCTCGAAAATCTTTTGTTGCTGCTGGGGTGGCAACGTTGAGTACAGCGGGTAAACTTTCACTGGGCCCACCTGCAGACCATATAACCCAAGATCAGAATACTAAAGGCTACCCGGTCTTCCTACATCACCTTCGTAAGTAGACGAGGAAGGTGCCGAAACACAATCTTTGCATTAAATCAACACTACCAAAAGCTTTGAATCCACCTCGAGAAGCGCCTGTCATATTCTTGTCTCAAGGATGGAGTGGAGAAGTCCCTCAGACAGAAGCGTACCGCGTCTCCCATCTGGGTAACCTCCTTATTGATCTTGCGGCACGCATCCTCTATTTCTTCTTCACCAGTCAAGAAGACAAGAATGTCTCCAGGCGGTTCACAAAGATGTATTTGCACCACTGTCCTGATCGCAGCTTCCAAGTAGTCCCGCTCTGGTTCCTGCACTAAAACAATTTGGGTTCAGTGGGTCGTCAGACTTAAAAAGCTTCCATTAACGATAAGTTTTACTCTTCAAAGAATGAATTGCATAGTTCTGCCGGGGGCCCCCTTTGGATTGAAGCGTACCTGAGTATAAAAAATCTCCACAGGATGCAATCTCCCTGGCACTTTCATGAGTGGAGCATCAAGGAAGTAGCCCTGGAACTTCTCCGCCTCCAGGGTTGCACTCATCACAACCAACTTCAGATCTTGCCGTTGCTTCAAAACCTGTTATGCAAGGCAATGCTTGAGGAATCAGCAATAATTGTGCAACAACGGCCTCACATGATCCTTCCAAAAACCTTGGACTTGCAAGACCAAGGAAATATTCAGCACAGTGGTGAATCAACACAGGAATATGAACACCAACATAACCCACAGTACCATGCAGCATCTTCTCCCCTTATACACCCTCTACCATGTCAAAAAGAATTCATGTACCCTTGGAATGCGGCCAAGCTCTAACAGGCTGACGCGCATGGAAGAAAGCAGAGCTCTGGAAACATGTGCAGCCAACACAGTGTCTTCCCCATGGAAAGAGTTCCTACATCATACCTCCTTGATTAGCCCGAAGAGGACGTCTGTAGAAAGAGTGCGCTCATGAGCCTCATCCAAAATTATTACACTGTACTTCTCCAGCAACGGATCACTCATAGCCTCACGAAGCAGCATACCATCTGTCATGAACCTGTGCAACAACCCCAACAGCCCAGATTGCGTAAAACAACATGCCAAAAGCTAATCAACAGTGCTAAATGGTACAAAATCCTTGTACACATCTCGCTTCACCTCCAGTGTTCACCCAGCATGGAGATGACAAAGCATTTTTCAAGGGGATAGAGATTCTTAAATAGGTTCTTTTTCCAACTTTCTTTCCTGCATTTCGTCTGGGTCTTGCTCCCTTTAGATCAGAATGCAGACATGAAACACGTCATGATGCAAGACAAGACAGCAACACGCATTCTGACACCTTCAGGACCTGATCAGGGAGGAATTACTTTATTTGAGTGCGTGCACTGGAACACTCTTCAAACCGAATGGAATAACCAACTTCTTCGCCGAGAGTGACATCCATCTCTTCTGCAACCCGGCGAGCAACAGACATGGCAGCCACCCTCCGTGGCTGTGTGATAGCAATCTTCTTACCACCCTGGGCGTAGCCAGCTTCCCAAATGAATTGCCCAATTTGTGTTGTTTTCCCACTTCCTGTTTCTCCAACCAAAATCATGGTCTGGCTCTCATGTATCATCTTTATGAAATCACTTTTTGCTTGCCATACGGGCAGACCTGCAACCCCACAGGAAATTGCATACGCTTGAGACCCACTTAACATGCTATGGAGAAGCACCAACTTATCACTGATGAAAACTGCAGTGCCATTGTTGTCAAACTACTTGGCATCCAGGGTCAGTACTGGGAAAATGCAGCCAATCCAACTGGTGTACTAAAGTTGCATAACAAAGACTGGCAGACACTATATTTTATCGATGTAAGATTCAAAAATGTCAAAAGCACATTTTGGAACTGAACCAACATAACGAACCAGAGCGTCTCAGTAGATGCCTTCAGGGAGAGCACTGGCACCATCCAAGCGCGGTCGAATCTTTTTGGTTTTTTTTTTAGTTAGTTTTTTTTTTAATGGAGATTCCTTGAAATTTATAATACAGGTAACAAAGCTTAGGTCACTAATTTGTGGTCAGAGGCCCCAGCTCTAATATCTACTTCAACGGTGTGCAGCAGGTTCTTTAATCTGTCTTAACTGGGGTCACCAGCTCAACACAGCATGGTTTCAAATTTTCTGAATTAGTTGAGGTATTCAAAGGACCTCTGTAATTCCTCCATCAGCCCCTTCCCCTTCCACCTAAGCTTAACGTCGTGAGTACCAACATTTAGTGGTTTCTGGACATGCTATTGGCTCACGTGAAATCTCTTCAAACGATTTCAAATAGATAACATGTCCGCAACTTGATTTAAAAACATGTAACACCTTTGACTCAAAGGACACCTCAGATGTCACATTTCCCCACATACTACTTGCACAAAGTAGGCCTCACCAATGCGTTTCTCCAAAATCTCGTAGTACCGATTACTGTAAGGCCTTCCAGTAACAGGGTTGACTGTTTTTTTCGCCATGGGCTGGCCAGGTTCCGGGACATCCAACTTCCTTTTGCGCTCCATACCGCCGCCCTAGTGTCTAGCTTAGATCTTCGAAGACCAGACCAGGAATTGCCCTTCGCGTGACATGCGGTAAATTTTACTCTACCATTTCAGATAATTTTCAACATACGGGGATGTCTTCAACCTTTTTCGAAGAGTTTACTGTGTGGATCCCATACTATTGAATACCAGAGCCATCGTTACCTCCATTATCCCACAATATTTAGACTCAAATGTGAAAACCGGACAGTCCAACAAGAGACATGCATTCTCCTACCTTCTCTTTGCACAGTAGCATCGTATAGGGCATTGGTTGGGCTCTTCACTGGCAGCCCGTGATCGTTGATTACTAATGGGTTGTCGTACGATTGTACGGACTTGTTGTACGGTACAATCCTTACAGCGACATCACATGATCGGATATGGACGAACATAGAGGACTCGGCATGGCCGGTACGATTGGGTTCTAGGACAGGATGATCACCAAGCCAGGCAAACTAGTTTTGGCTGGTGCATGTGGCTTGGGTTTATGTTCTGCACAAGACTATGTCCCTGGTGGCTAGACTTTCGTCTGCCTTTGGGACTCCTGAAGCTGCGCAGACGGCGCGGCGGGGTCCCAAGTCACGACGGAAATGTTTTACTTCAGGACTGCCATTTCACTCGCAAATTTTTCATATTTTTCCGGATACAAAACTCATAGGTCGCAGATATGACCACTCATTGACGAGGGCGTCGAAAGGGCCAGGGCCACTCGAACAATCTGATGACCCCGCCGCTTTTCTCAACGAAGTATGTATCGAATTTCTTGACAGGGCTAAATGTTCATTGATGCTCTGTAAATAAATCTTGTGATTGTTTTGTTCTTAGTTTCCCGCGAATGTTCGCTCAGGGTTCCCCATGTGCAACCCTATTCTTAAAGGCTGCTGCTCCTGAAGGTGGCAAATAAGGTTTTGAGAGTGATGATGAATGAAGACAAGAAGCTGTCAATGAGATTGGCTGCAGAGCTCGACTCTGCAACAACAATTACTACTACGACTTCCATGGACGAGGCGGACGCCAGGTTTCTTCGTGTTTTACAGGTGATCACCCAGATTAATAGATCAAAAGGATTTTTATATCTTGTCTTGTAATGTCTGTGGGGCAATTAAACACTGCATTGGGAGGACCGTCTCCCTATGCTAAAGTTAACCCTAGAAGTTTGATAATAATTTCCAGCATGCTGCACCATTGCACCTGTCGATGACGCAGGGAATGCTGAGGGGGAGCGTCCCGAAGGAGGCGAGCCAGCTTCAGGGGCAGCATTTGAGAGCTTTTAATAGGATGTGCAATCAGGTATTTCAGTTATGCTTGCCTGTTATGTACCACGCCTATGTTTCGGTTTCCCCATCCCGTTTCAAATCCTTTCCCATGCAGACAAGGATGCACTTTTCTGCCATCCTGTTTCTCTGTTCAGTTGCTTTTCCATGAAGCACTCTTCGAGCTGCCCTTTCCTTGGTCTTGAAATCTATCCTCCACTTTGTGAACGGCGCGGCGCGGTGTGTGTGTGTGTGTGTGTGTGTGTGTGTGTGTGTGTGTGTGTGTGTGTGTGTGTGTGTGTGTGTGTGTGTGTGTGTGTGTGTGTGTGCGTGCGTGCGTGCGTGCGTGCGTGCGTGCGTGGGCGTGTGCGTGTGTGGGCGCGCGAGCTTGCACATGCATGTGTGTGTGTGTGTGTGTGTGTGTGTGTGTGTGTGTGTGTGTGTGTGTGTGTGTGTGTGTGTGTGTGTGTGTGTGTGTGTGTGTGTGTGTTGGGGGGGAAGGGGGGTTGGGTGTCCAAGTGCGCACATGGTAGGCATGCAGACTGGATGGTTGCCATGCTCCTTCACAGTCTGCGAGCACAGCTTGAAGTTTTGAATGTTGAGCACAGCTTGCGGGGGGCAACTGGCAATTGCTTGAGGAGGGAAAGGCAGCTCCAGATGCTCAGCCACAGTTTGCGAAATGGGAGGACTTCTTACATAAGGAGGCAGGCTCCAATGGTGCACAGCCTGCCACTGGATCCAACTCACGTGGGGCTGCATCCAGTTCAAGTTCGGGTAATAATTTTTACAGGTGACGCGCACCCATCTGTTTGGGCGTATCTGTCCCCTTATAACCAGTCTCCAAAGGTTGGGTACATCCTTCTTCAGTGCTTATGCCCTTCTGAATTGGCCATTCCTCTTGTCTGTGTTTCATGCCAGTGAGGTAGGAGTGGATTCTGTTGCTGTTGCACATAGTGATACGTTCAATAACTTCCTGGGGGATTTGTGTGTCAGAGAGGAAAACAAGCAAAAGTTACTTACCATAGCATAATGTAGCATGAGACCGGCGTTTATGGTTCTGGCTTCCTCATCCAATGAAAGCAGCGGCGGTGCCTTCAGTGTGATTTGTGTTTTAAGCGCTGCAATCGATTCAAAGGCGCCGAAAAACTGAAAAACACACTTAGACGTTCTGCACTTTGGAGACAAATTTGACAAGCAAGTGGGGTTCTGCCCTTAATGCCTTCCGATCACAGACTGTTGTAGTCAAGATTGGGTACATCCATATTCCTCACCCCCATGTTGCCGCTTTGTAAATTGGGAGCTGTCCATGCGTGGAGTGTTTGTTTGGGATCTGCAATTTGTTTCCCATCTGCTATTGATGTGTAAGGTGTAACATGATGGCGGATGCTATTACACCATTTCGGCCATCTTGATGTGTGATGGAACATGAAGGTGATGATGATGCTTGCGGTTAAAGAGCTCAAAGTGGATCCGAATGCTCTGCTACATCGAGTCAACTTGACGTGTGATGCAGAATATGATCGTGCTGATGGTGGTGGGGTCTGGATGTTTGAATTGGATTCCAATGCTAGTGCATCTGGTAATCGCGCTGCATGATGCGGACCATGAGGCTGATGGTGATCTGGGTTCAGGGTGCTTGGAGTGGAACCGGATGCTACTTCTGCACAAATCAAGGCGGCTTTCCGGCAAAAAGCTCTGGAGGTTCATCCAGATGTTAGTAATGATCCGGATGCAGAGGAACGCTTCAAGCTGCTGGCCCGCGCCTATGGTAATTTTCAAAACAGCAGACGGCTCGGCTCTGCAACATTGGGGCCTGCAGTAAGGGTGCACCTCTATGGGATTTTGGGACAAATAGGATAAATGGTTAGCGCTTAGGACATGCTTCACTTGTTATTCTAAATGATTTTTGGCACTGGGTTGGGACGGTTTTGTTCACTGGGCAATTTATGAACTAAAGTGTGACCTCATCTACAAGTACCAGGGGAACACACCTAAGGGGGGCAAGCGGGAATTGTAAGGCAGAGTGGGAAGGCGAACTGAGCTAGGATGATTGAAAGGACTGGGAGTAGAGAGGAGGAAAGAGGCAAGGGAGGCCAGGGTGGGGGTCGGGAAGGTGGCAAAGTGGGAAGGAAAGTAGGGATTAAGTAGGGACATAGATGCACAGGCAGACATGTGCAAGCACGGGGGCGCATACATCTGTCCGCGCACGCGCGCGCGCTCACACACACACACACACACACACACACACACACACACACACACACACACACACATGCACGTACGCGTGCAAGCGTGCAATCACATAGGCTCAAACAAGCTTGGGTAATTTTGAATGCCGGCATACACGGAGGCGGGAGTAAAGGCAAGGAAGGGGGGGGGGGAGGTAGGAGGGCAGTTGAAAAAGTTATGGGGGGCGAGGTGCAGAGGAAGGGAGAGAGTGGGGGGAGGGGTGTAGAGAGAGGGGGAGGGAGAGGGTGGGGGGAGGGAAGGAGAGAGAGGGTGGGGGGAGGGAAGGACGGAGAGGGGAAGGGAGGGAGGGTGGGCGGGTAGAGATATGGAGAAGCGTGGGGGGAAGAGAGAGGTTAAAGACAAGGGGGGGGGTTTGTGGATGGGACGGATGAATGGTTGGATAGTGCTAGCTAACCGGAGTTGGGCATTTGCAGAAAGATGGACCAAACACAAACACTTCCTGATACCATGCTGTCAAGCAGGAACTCATACGTCACACATGGACAGCTTTGGGCTGTGAGAGGAGGGAGAAGAAACAAGAAGATATGAAAGCGTATGGTATCAGAGCACATGGCATGTTTATCTCCTTGCGTTCTTTCCTTGTCTTCAGAGGGAACCATTGCGCATGCCTTGCTTGTGTCCTTGCTTCCATTGAATTGCTCAGGGAATATGTGAACCGGGTTGTTCGGAGGGCTGTAGATGTCTTGTTCGACAATGAGACGAGGGCCCTGTATGACAAGTACGGGGAAGCCGGATTGGAAGGAGGGGCGGCTGGAAGGGGACACTGGAGTGAGGCTTGGGATGAGTTCAAGCCCTTTGTCAAGAAGAGCAGGCGAAGTGATGCCCGGGATGCTGCCTCTGCCAGCGCGGCAGGCTCCGGTCCTTCAGCCTCCGCAAGTACCATGTGTGCCACCTCAAGGGCGTGCAGGGTTGCAAGCAAAGATACTGTGCTTCTTGTGTTGTGCCCTGTCCTATCCCCTTCTTCGGTCTGTGGCCGCCGGTTTCGGGTGAAGTATATGCAAGGTGAAGTATATGCAACAGGGCAGTAGGGAGCAGAACTTGCTGGTCGTCCAGCAATAATTTCTTAGGGGTTGTGTCCTGTGTCTGTCGGTGCTTTGGCTCTCGTGTGCTCGATCTTTCATCTCATCCTGCCCTTTGGGCGGATTTGATGTGTTCCTTTCCTCCTCCTCCTCCTCCTCCTCTCCTCCCCCCGCCCAATCCTTTTTACTGGGTGCTCTGGCTCTGGCTGGCCGGTCCCTTCCCTGCGAACGGTTCTTTCAGCCCACAGCAAGGCCCGCGCACGCACGTGCGCAGTCTCTCTCTCTCTCTCTCTCTCTCTCTCTCTCTCTCTCTCTCTCTCTCTCTATCTTCTCTCTCTCTCTCTCTCTCTCTCTCTCTCCTCTCTCTCTCCCTCCCTCCCTCCCT
>MVGU01001606.1:62500-72772 GCA_002005505.1 Botryococcus braunii
AGATGCTCCTTCCACGCGAATGAAGTCTGAAAGACATTAAATCCTATGCATGTCATGGCCCACGGCCAGGTTAATTAAAGTGCATTCATAAATAACTATACATGACCAGCTGGTTCAGTTGGCTCCTCGTATGTACAAATACCTTGGCCTTGAATGCTGTGATATATATCACAGCATTGTCAATAAATTGACAATACAAAACACACCAACTTCCTGCTTGTGTTTGCTGCTAGCTTGATGACGATGATGATGTCCCAGAAAGCTTTTACCTACTGTTACATTGTTACACTGTTACTGTTAGAGTGTACACAAGCATGGAAAGACTACTTGAGCAGGCAATATACGTGCATTTTAAAGATCTAATTAGACGTATATAGGTTATAACCGTATATACCGAGTTGTCTGAGCATGTTAATGAGGGATAATCTTCAGCAGTTGATTAACGGAAAACGTGTATCAGCGTGTGTGCATGTGACCATGATTGCGGCGCCGGCGCATGCATAATCTTCTGCTACATATGTGTGTATGTCCCCAATGTGGATGTATGGATCACCACACGTGTGCACTAGAGTACTCAACTCGTGGGCCATCGCAATGAGACAATGAGGGTCTCAGAACTATGCCGTTTGCTCCTTTGCCTTTGTGACCTCGTACTCTTTGCCAGTCTCTTGAAGTGACTCTGGAAGGGCTTCTCTGATGGGATACGGCAATATGTGCACAACCCGCCCAGCAAACATTCTCCTGCATCACAGACCTCATAACCTTGCAGCAGAAGTTGAGGCAAGTTTTTGAAGTTTTGCCCCTTTTCCATGAAATGCTGTGGAAAATCCATGGCTGTAATTGTACGTAATTGAAAGTATAAGAACTTTCTTTTCAAGATCACGATCGGCTGTTGGTCATGACCAGCAATATGCTGGTACTCTAATCGAAGCCGCGCAACCAGCACAGGCAGTACACACGATGGAAAAGGGTTTACCTGTGCCAATTTTCACTGTATCGTTTTGCTTTATCCATATCGACATCTTCTCCCCGTTTAAACTTGTTATATTCGACGCCGGGGTCCTGATGCCCATTCCATCGAACCAGGACAAGCATCAGGTCACGCCTTAACTACATTAAAAACAATTTCGACTTCTTTCTTGTATAAAGTTTAAATTTAGGTACTTCAAGTCCACACGCTCACAATGAACAGAACCAGAAGATTTCAAGGTTCGGGGCCAGAAGTTGGCACCGGCTTAAAACCAGGTACAATGCGCACCGCAGTCAATTTTCTTGTCATGATATACACTGCAGCTGCCAAACCAGCTGACACTGTTGCAATCAGCGGATAGATGTCCGGCTTTATCCACCGAAAGCGTGCCGGAGCCATGATCTCGGCTTTTTGACCGCAACCCAAACCAAGTACGAACAGCTCAAGAGTACTTACTCTAACCTTTCGGGGTATCTTGTAAGCTAGGTGGTATTCTAGGTTCGCGGAGGTCTGAAATATCAGCGAATGTAACCTATTTTCAGGATCCGATTGATGAGATGCGATTGTTGTACTGCTCCAACTGATCCTTGTACAGTTAGAAAAAGGGTAAATTGTGCATGACCCGGCACACGCGGGGAAGATCCTGATCCTTGTACAATCCAGGAACATCCAGGTTATTCCTTGATAAGTTTCCTCCACACTTGGAACAGGAACAATGCTGAACTAGCCTTCACTGACAACTCTTTTTCCTCTTGTCCTCCTCCTCGTCCGCCTCCGCCGCCGCCTCCTCCTCCACTTCCTCTCGAGAACGTATTCCTTTACTGCCGGCTCGTCCTCCTCTCGTCCTCTCGAGAACATCGTCCATAAACTCAGAGTTGAAGCCATCCTGAAGTTATCATTCTGCTCAGAATATGTGGTTCTTGTTCTCCTAATTTCCAAAATGAAGTCCAGGATGCAGATGCACGGTGTGTCATATCACAGGCTCTCTCATATCATCCAGTGGCGGACCTGGACTGACCAGCCCCCGTCCTCAGAGTCATGGGATGAGTTGGATTGTCCGGTGGCTGAAAAGACCACAGAATATGCCTTGGATCCCCCGTTTGACACAGAATTTTCCTTATGACCTTACATGCTGCCTACATGTGCCTGCACCGCTTTACTGTTTATCCCAAGGGGCCTACAAAAGCGTGTTTGCTAGCAAGCGGAGGCCCCCCCCCCCCCCCCCCCAAAAAAAAAAAGGGGGGTGGGGGCGGGGGACGGGGACAACAAATATCAGACAAAAAGACTTTGAAGCACATGAAACCCCCCCCCCCCTCCCCGCCGGGGGGGAGTTTATGCATTTGCCGTTTCAGGCTGAAAGGCACATACGGCCAAATGAGGCACTGTCCGCTCCGCTCTCCGACCCCTCCAGGGGCAGCTACACAACCCTGATTGGTGTGTGGCAGGCAACATCGCAGCTGCGGATTGCAACTGCCAAACAGCGGCTGTACGGGTACGTGACAGGTCAGATAACCGTTCAGAGAAGTACGCTACACCCTCCAGCATGACTCATGGCGCCCTGTCCGACCAAGTCCTGCACAGAAATAGGTGCCGGCCATGCCCGCAGCGGGTGAGGACAGTTGTGTCTTTGATAGGTAGCCGCAGCCATGCATTGGAACCCGTGGCTGGGGCATGCAAATGTGGATTGAAAGATGACGTGGTACTCAGGTCAACCCACAAGACAGTCACGCAACCGAGATGGCCCGCCAACGCTTTTTGTAAGAGCTAAAGAACACAGAGGTTTGTAATCAAATGTGCTGATAGGGCTTCGACTATGGGACACCAATACCCATTCCCTCAAATTGATGGCTGCTGACACGGTCAGCCTCTAGACTGGGCTGCCGAGTACTAAAACAAAAACCTAGGACAAACCTGGCGCACAAACATAAAAAATGGGACAACTCCAGAGGCTTGGGTTCCCACCCTGCCTGTGTCATCTACATCAGCGCGTGTTTAAATCCATCACCCGGCAAAGAATGACTTCCTGTTGCAATTGGCATATTTGGTCATTCCTGGTCTGACATCCCTGTATGCCAAGTAGCTTTTGAATGGCAGCGGAAATAAATGTTCTGCCGAAAGTCACTGGTGTCATCGTTGAAAGATGCAGACCTGATCAACCACTTGGGGAGTATACTGCGTGTGCTCGACGAAATAAGGCTTGAAGTTGGCGCAGATGTCATTAACACGTTCGACATTTGGAAAGACAGAGGTGGGGAGCTCACTGTGCTCAAAATGTTCCTGGCTTAAAGTCTCATTGCTTCCAAGACATTGTACACTAGTCAAAGAAGGTACTGGCAGAAAAGCTTTAGCATGTTTTGAAAAAATTCATTTTCCATTGAAACAGCTGCTGCAATTTCTAGTAGTAAGTACTTCATGATTCGGTGTGTGCAATTGCTTGCTGACGTGCGGTGTACAAGGAAGACGTGGGCGTCATCAGTTAACCAAAACAAAAAATTAAGAAGCATGTCCGTGTCCTTTCTGGTGGTTGCCATTTGGAAGGATATGAAGGACTGTACGGTGCAAAGCGCACACACCACAGGCTAAGCGGACCGAATTTATCCCTTGTAATTACACTGCTCACGCTTATGTCAATTAACAGTGGCTTTGGAAGTCAATGCCCACGTCCTTCAAGCTCAGCTCTTGACTGCCAGTGCCACATCAGCTTCCATATGTCTCGAAGCGAATCCCAGGGGACATTGATGTCACCCAACCTTTGGGGATTGGATGCCTTCTCAAATATTGACGGCATCTCTACTGTATGTGCTTTTCGACCCACCTAATCTAGACTGTTGTGCTCTACCACGCATTTTTCATAGGAATATGCCGCCCTAAATAACGTCTAGCAACATTTAACATCATCTTTAAACCATTATGGAAACTACCACGTTCGTAAAAATCTCGGGACCTTAAGCGGAATTAGCCGACCCAGTTGATAATCATACTGTTCGTTTTGGCTTTTGACACCAAGGCATATTCAATTTACAGGAAACAATTGCCCGAAAATGTGCGCAATCCCTCCAGCCCACTCACGTGAAGCTCAGTGGTCCATGGTGATATATCAATTGTAGCACTTCACCAATCTCTTCCCCAGTACCTCACGATATGGCTTACTCAAAAAGGGATTGGCAATTCTCCCCCGGAAACTAATTCTTGACACAGTACCGGAAGGCTACACTTCGTAGGACTTGCAGCTCAAGCCCCATAGGGAGGAAGACCCTGCAGGATAAGGTCCGCAAGAACAACATCCCAGAGCCATTGAACTTGATTCAAACCTCACAGCAGAGATACCTGAATACTTGGCTACAATGACATGATACAGCAAAACTTCTGGGATCATGAAGCAGCCCTGGCCATCTGCCCAAGGTAAGAGTTTGCATATTGATGGCTCGTGATCCTGAATCATAATACCTGGCAAGTTTCAAGCTATCCTGCAGCGCTGAATGATGTGGCTACCCATTTTTTAGGTGTCTTGCCCCACCAGGAACCTCCATTAGATAGAGGCACGTACACGAGATACTTTACCAAACTGGCGGCAGCATGATCCACCGGTTAGGATACTTCTCGTTTCCATCCTTTCCATTGAAGATCTGCGACACCCAAAAAGAAATGTTGCCAAGAGTTTTGAGACGAAGGCACCACAGAACACCACTCATATGACTCTGACAGGCCAGCTCATAACACAGCTGCAATACCTAAACTTATTGCACAACTGTAAAATATCATGCATATATAGCCTCACAACCCAACGTTCTGGAGGCAGATTAAGATGGCATGAATAGAATTACCTTCCTCACGAGGCAGCCTACAGCACTGAGTATTGGTACTCATGCCCAGATCCCTCAAATTGGTCACCCTCATTTCTACCCTGATCCTCACGCCCTGGGTATGCGCATGCCGTGGGTTTTTTTTTTTTTTTTTTTTTTTTTTTTTTTTTTTTTTTTTTTTTTTTTTTGTTTTTGGGGGGGGGGGGGGGGAGACATAAAGGGCTCACACATCTGTTGTTCATCATTGCTCCCACAAAAGCACACCCGAAACAGCCTATTGCACAAACTTTAAGTGCTCCCTGCTTTCCCCCCCAAAGCGAGAAGATGGGGGGGGGGGGGGGGACCCATTGCAAGCAAAATGTGGATGGGACTATAGCATTCTATGTCAACCCTTTGCAAATGAATAGCTGTGCCCGAGTTTTGCCATGCACACCTTGCAGCAAAACCCACTGTCAACTGTGAAATTCTCAAAGTGTTATAGTCAAGGCCGCACCTTCTTAAGGCGGGCATGCTTGCCCTGGGCCCACTGAGCCATTTGGAGACCCCCCGCGGTGACAAACAGGAAGCCCGTGATGGTTTGAGTGGCGATTGAGAAGAGGATCCACCCGAAGATCTCGAAGGTGTAATTAGCGCAGGTCACATTGAAACCGTCGAAGGGGAAACCTCGAGGAATTGCATATCCCGTGGTCTTCCCAGCAGGACGCAGATTGGCAAGGACGACATGTGCCCTGCACGCGCATGAAAGAAATTTAGTGCCACAAAAGTTGAGGCTTGCTTGGGGATGAGACCCAAGGACTAAACGAGCCAGCCCCTCCTAGCATGGAACTAATCAAGGCCAGAAGAAAGCTTTTGGTCCTCTTCAGGCAAACTCGCTGGTTCCGTCTGTTGTGTTCCCTTCTGCCTTGACAAATGTTCTTGCATCCAATGTTGGACTCTGTTTGCAGGGCATCCCTTACAGTGGGGACGACATGTCAGTGTGGGCCAAAGGAGTTTTGGCAACAGACCCACTGCATTTTTAACATATACAATCCTGAAGCAAGACACATCATATCTTTACTTCAATCTTTGAAAGAAGGCATCAGGGGTGAACAGCAGGAAGTGCCTCGGACAGTTGTTTCTTGAACTCAATCTCGTCTGTACACAGGATATCCGCTGAGGGGGAGTGTCACCTCCAGTTAAGAAGCTGGCAAATGAGTGCCAAGCTGAAGCAGACATAAGCACGCTCAGCCGACGGGGATGTGTACAATGGATGGTTGATGAAGTATGACACAAGGGCAGCAAAGCCCCAGTAGTAGCTACAGTTCTTCATCAAATTGCGGAGTGGCATGGTTGCATGACTGAACCTGCAAACACCAACCACACAAGCACTAGGGGTCAAAACCTGGAATAGCAGAAAACTCTGGCTGTCTGTCTGTCTGTCTGGCTGTGTGTGCGTGCGTGCGTGCGTGCGTGCGTGCGCGCGCGCGCGCGCGCGTGTGTGTGTGTGTGTGTGTGTGTGTGTGTGTGTGTGTGTGTGTGTGTGTGTGTGTGTGTTTTGCACACGTATATCCACTATTCAAAGCAGCTAACATTCTTGAATTTCATTAGCTTTAAGACTTGGCAAATCCCTGCCTCGGCATCATGGCAGTCCCAAAGTCAACTCCAAAACTGTCAGACATTGACTGACCATGCAGAGGCATAGATGAATATCCTGGCTAGACAATCATGGCAGCATAAACTGCCCCTGAGAATGGTACAGCTCACTTCGTGGGTGAAATTGTGTCATCAACTTGCTTTGGAAGACCATGCAGAGACCCAGTGTGTCAATGGTTAATAATGAATAAATGAATGGCATATATTACCCATCCTGATGACTAGTTGTGCCTGTCCACCACTTGGGCAATATAGGGTTCATTGGAATTATCTCAGTGCAGGTGTACTTCAATGTCTGTGCAGCAGGGAATAAATTGCACTTGTAGATATAAGTGGCCCTTACTTGTGCACAAAGAATGTCTCCAAAATTCGCTTGACGTAATGGAAGACCCAGTATGCCAATGCAAGCTGCTGGACGACTGACTTTTCGGGGATTGTCCTGCGAGTTGGAGCTGAGCTCAATTGCAAGCCTCCAAAACCCATCAGGGCAAAAAACACACAAGAAAGGTAATGCAGGCAAACGTGCTAAGTAGTCAGACATGCTCAATGAAAAGCAGATAAGGGGACGTACTTGGCCCAAGGGTAGGCAAACTGCGGAAGGAAGTAGAAGAATGCATACGCCCAGATAGGTCCAAAATATTCCCAAAAGAAGACAGTAGAATATCCAACCTAAAAACAAAAACAAAAATAATCATATGCCATAATTAGTCCAGAGCCGCAATGTCCTTTCATAAGTCCTCCCCAAAAACTAAGGGCTGGCAAGCAGCACCAACGAAGGCGTACATGTCTTTGTTGGGTGTGAATGCCCAACAAAACCCCAATAGAGCCTACTAGAGAGCCACCCAGGTATCAAAGAAGAAGCAGCAACAATCGTCTGTTATATTAGAAACATGCATTCTACAGTAGGATTCTGGCCATGCAGCATTGATGTACGATCTGTTGAACAGACAATGAGCAGTCCAACAGCATTACCTGGGGTCCCAAATCCTTGAAAACAACCTTCGATCCTTCAGTCAGACCGTAGTCAGATAACTTCTTCCCAGACCCGAGAACTGTCGGCTTCTTCTCCCCCTCTGCCAACGGTAGGGTGAAGCGCTGTCTGGCGATATACATAGCAGGCTTCGCCTTGGCAAAGGCTTTCCGAAGATCATCTACAGAATCCTGAAGTACCCCATCCACATTGAGTCCCAATGCACCAGTGCGCACTTGGCTTCTACTATGTCGTTCCGACCGGGAATACCGAAAGACCGACAAGCACAATGCACCATGTAAATGTTTGCGTATTTGCACTTAAGCAGCTTGATCAACACATTTAGATGCAAATGGAAACACCACTAATCAAGCGGTGAGAGTTTCATCGCATGTTGTCAAGTTGGACGGATCTCACCCCTGGAACAGAGAGGCCGCCAGGGATAACATCCTTGCCAGCTTTGTTGACAACGCTTAATTTCACCATCTTGACCTCTTATGACAGTCCCCGATTTACTTTGCTTCTTCCCGAGTGTTCCCGCGACGATCTTTGCTTTTGTATGGCAATCGCCTTCCGCGGAACCAGCGCCCCTGGACAGAACTGTGAATGGTCCCAGTGCACTTATCTGGTCGGCCAAATCAGGCCACGCAGCAGGGGGGCGCCCCTTGTGAGTTTCGTTTCACTTCTAGACTATATCCGAGCGAGGACGATATCAGTAATTCATTTCTTCCGATCCATGTGAGTTAAATGAGTATTATGTTCCGCGCTGTGGCACTCCTCCGAAATGGCAAGTGTTCGGACATTGATTTTCCCCCCATTTTTAGGGGCGGGCGTTCTTACCGGTCCGGAGGGCGTTGCGGCAACATGCCCACGTTTCATGGGTTTCGCTCTCTGAATTCCGTACGGTTGCAGACCGGATATCATTGCTCACTAACATCACTCTATTCAGACAAGGCTTTGGCACATAAGCATTGCTACCGGCGTTGCATATAGTCACATTTTTTGGATGTTTAAGGAAGCTTGTATCACTGCTGAATTTGGCATGGCATCATCCACATGTCTGCCAATCAGTTCAGTACGCGGTCTAGGTACGACCTTGGGAAGGCCATGTGGCAGATTACAATACAAAAGTGTTACTTTCAGGGCATATTGTGGGGTTCTGGAGACATCGAAGGTATGCCTCAAGTTTTAACCATGGCTGCACTCCTTTCGGTGTTCAACACTACCGAGTTTACGATCCGAATACAAATGCTGTTCTGTGCAGAAGGACCTGCTAACTCTTTGTTCTACAACTAATCGTGGAAAATCGGCCCCTGCTGCTCAACAGCTGGAAATATTGCAGAAAGCAAAATCCCTGGAAAGCCTGAACCCGACAAAGGACCCCGTATCGTCTCCATTGTTGTCGGGACGGTGGTCACTACTGTACGTGGGTAAGGTTCAAAAGAAAATCGATGATTTTTAATACTATAGACTGGAGAAGATGTCGAATTTGTTCAGCTTCGCGTTAATGCTTTACAGGTCCTGGCCAGGAAGGCGATGTCACGTGGGAAAAGAGGACTGGAGGAGTGGAAGGACCAGTCCTGAACGCACTCAAACCCTTCGTAGGAAATCTTGTACGGAACAAGGCAAGACACACGAAAGGTGCCTGACAAACAGGAGCATTAGTTTGCTGTTTTGTTTGCCTATTAAGTACTGGGTAATCCTCATTCCTTGCACTGATGTCGATGCATGCTTACAACCGACATTATGGTGGGCAGGGTATCACACAGATAATTGACAAAGATGAAGGAAAGGTTGAAAACCTGGCAGAGTTTGTCATAGCTGGCAACTGGAAGGGTTTCCTGAATGTGGAAGGCTCTGTGAAGCCAACGCTGGGCAGGCCAACTCGGGTTGATGTTATATTCACCGCATTTTCCGTAAAAGTGGAACCACTGCCTACGCTGAGACTGCCTCTCTCCGCAATCAGCCCAAATGTAAGATAATGATTCTGCCCTACCTCAACTATCCAGGCTCAAAAGGTTCCATGTCAGACCCTTCACTTCAATTTCCAGTGCTGTAGCCCCCCTCTCTTTCTGCGTAAGGCGGGCGTGTGCGTGCGTGTGTGTGTGGATGGGTGGGTGTGGGAGGGAGGGAGGGAGGGAGGGAGGGAGGGAGGGGGGGAGGGGGGGGGGAGAGAGAGAGAGAGAGAGAGAGAGAGAGAGAGAGAGAGAGAGAGAGAGAGAGAGAGAGAGAGAGAGAGAGAGAGAGAGAGAGCGTGCGAGCGTGCGAGCCGTGCGAGCGTGTGTGTGTGTGTGTGTGTGTGTGTGTGTGTGTGTGTGTGTGTGTGTGTGTGTGTGTGTGTGTGTGTGTGTGTGTGTACGCTTACTTGCACTTGCATCCCCCATGTGTAAGCATCTTTGTGGTGCTCCTGCCCCACTAAAATGCAGGAGGGGGGAGAAGGAGAGGGAGAGGGACACACACACACACACACACACACACACACACAAACACACACCACACACACAGAGAGAGAGAGAGAGAGAGAGAGAGAGAGAGAGAGAGAGAGAGAGAGAGAGAGAGAGAGAGAGGAGAGAGAGAGAGAGAGAGAGAGAGAGAGAGAGAGAGAGAGAGGGAGGGGGGGGGGGGAGAGGTTGGGGGAGGCAGAGGGAGGGAGAGAGGGGGGCGGAGAGGGGTTGAGGGAGAGAGGGTGGGAGGTGGGAGGAGACAAAGACAGAGAAGGGGACAGAGAGAGGGGGGGGGAGAGGAGAGAGAGAGAGAGAGAGAAGAGAGAGAGGAGAGAGAGAGAGAGAGAGAGAGAGAGAGAGAGAGAGAGAGAGAGAGAGAGAGAGAGAGAGAGAGAGATGAGTGAGTGAGTGAGTGAGGGGGGGGAGAGAGAGGGAGAGAGAGAGGAGAGAGAG
>KV908747.1:11686-21686 GCA_002005505.1 Botryococcus braunii
GTGTGGCCTTCGAGAATATGCTGTGCCTATTCATCCTTATGGATGATTTTGCAGGCCACTGTCAACAAGAGCATGCCATGTCCAGTTGCCCCCTTGCCTGGGGTTGGGGTTTGGGGGGGTGGGGGGGGGCTTGCAGCTAAAGTAATTATCCCTCCAAGGGGGCAAGGTTGGCCCCCTGGGAGGTATTTATTATCGTGTGAGGATGAGCATGCTGCGCAGGGGTTGGCCAACCATGTTCCAAAGATTCCCTTCGCACCATCAGGGGAGTAAAGAAATAGTTGATCAGATAACTAGTTACTAGTAGCTACTAATGATCATGATCAGTCTACTCAATCAGTCTGATCGTGATTATCTGATCAATCTGACATCACGGATACAGGGTAACACTTATATTGTAAATGCAACATTTCTCATCGCAACATGCTCTCCGCAGAAAGGCAAAGTTCTGAAAGCAGAAGAGCCGTGTCTGCATGGAAAACATGTATCCTATACTCAATGGAGATAAATTGCATTATTTGTCCACGGCGGGCGGGCAAACTTTTTTCAATTGAGCGGTATTGCAACAGTGGGTACAAGGGGAGAAGATGGTGGGAAGTGGACTGTTGATCATGATGTGGGAACGACAAAATGTGGTGAAAAGCTGGACACACACACATTCACACACACACACACACACACACACACACACACACACACACACACACACACACCCGCGCATGCCATGATGCACACACACGCGCACACGCACGTACGCACCCATGCGCATGCGCCCACGCTCTCTCTCTGTCTCCCCCCCCCCCGTCCCTCCCTCCCTCCCTCTGCGTGGGTGCACGTTTGTGCGTGCGTGCGTGCGTACGCGTGTATGTGTGTGTGTGTGTGTAGGTGTGTGTGTGTGTGTGTGTGTGTGTGAGAGAGAGAGAGAGAGAGAGAGAGAGAGAGAGAGAGAGAGAGAGAGAGAGAGAGAGAGAGAGAGAGAGAGAGAGAGAGAGAGGAGAGAGAGAGAGCGCGCGCGCGCGAGAGAGCGAAAGTGCACGCAGATGTGATTCCCGTGCATCCGCGCTCGTGTGCGGAGGGTGTGCACGTGTTTAAAGAGGAATGAAGGTGAGGGGTTTGGTGCACACACATACACGTTCACGTTAACATTGGTAGAGCCCAAAAAACAGTTTAATCCCCGTCACAATTCCCGAGCTTCGTATAGAGAAAAATGCAACATCGCACTGCTGTTGCACATTCGAAAACTGGCGGGGATCACTTCAGACCTCTGCAGATCTATGGTCTTCTTATGTCGAATCCATACGATGCACTGACATGGGACCTGTATCTCCTTGCTGTCCAGACCTTCAGCACATCGAGTCAACATTCACAGCCCTGCAGTCTCAAACAATGTAGCCAGGCCACGCCGAACTCCAAGCCTCTCGCCTGGGGGCAGGCCACTGGCTGACACGAGGGTGTCAGGAGGGTTTTGCTGTATGTCATTAGGTCCCCACGGACAAGCAGTGGAGAAACCATGAAAGTGCAAACCCCAATGGCCCACTCGAGATCTCTAATAGATCATCTAAAGGACGGCAGGCGTTTGCCATCGCCAGGTAGCCTACGGTACTGTCAGTAGTTTATACAAAAATCTACGGACACACTCTGTGGGTGACGTACGCATGTCCTTCCAGAAAGGGGTAGAAGGTCCCCCATTTTGACACCACGGACGGTGTGCAGCCCGTGTCAAGTATGATGACATCCTACCACGCCCTTGCATGCATAAACAAATAATAAGATTAACACCCTCAAGGTGGGGATAAGCACAGCATCCCCCAGAAACGCATCACTGCTGTACAAACAGTGCAGTACTTCATTTGGAGCACCGCACTGCAGCCTCTGATCCCCCAATCTGGGAACCCCCATCCAGACAAACGCTTGCCTACTTGCGCACCGTTGCAGGCCTTCGTACTTTCCTAAGGATAAGAAAAAACCACCCACACTTTCTTTTCCATAAGGTCCGTACGAGGTGCCGTCTCTAGCCCAGAGCAGGACTTAAGGATTGGAGGACGACTCAAAAGCTTAGAGATTAAAATGGTCAGTAAGCATGTGCAGGCCATCCTCCAGCATGTGCCTTCATGTAGCTCATTGCAGAACAAACCGTATGCTATAACTCGAAATCCCACCAGGATCCTCGAGGCTGGAACTTCCACAAGCATTTGCCTGCGTGTGACCAACAACTTGGCACATGGAACTATCTTCCTGCTGCCCACATAAGAAAATGCAAACGCAAGAATGAAGTCGCAGTGAAGCCGTAATTAGTTAAGTTTATATCGGCAAGACCTCGAGGTAGATCATTACGCAGATCACGTGTTCTGGACTGCGCCAACGATTTGGAGAATCATCAGGAAGATGTTAATCACGTCCCTGCGATGCCACCAGGTCATGTCAGAAGGCATATTAAATTCAGAGCCCCTTCCAAGCGAGACACATGCAAACCACACGACTCTCCTTCGCTCGAGCAACACCGACATCGAGCAACACCGTCAAAACCTTCATTTGTTATTCTGAAAGAGTCTCAAGCGGCAAGCTAGGGCAGAAATGCGTCAGCCACATTCGCCGGCTGCCAGGGCCATCTTTCTAAATCGTTCAAACGGTACCTTCTACATAGAGCAGGAACATACGCCTGCTATTGAATGAGTGACTAGCATGCAGAGCAGGGGCTTGAGGCCGCAATCCGTCATGAAGGTGCATAACATCAGCATTGTAACCCGTGAGAATGGACCCGCAAGACCTGAGGGGCCTGTAGGCCTTCAGGCCTTGCTAAAGGCGTAAAGCTTGAGAGCTGCTTGGGTCCGACCTTCTTGCTGTCATGTCAGCTTGCATAAAACCAGCCCCTGACTGCATGTTTGTAGGTATAATGCTCAAGTCAGCCTACCAATCGACGGAAGAACAGCTAGCAAGTGTAGATTTCCTTTGAACAGAAGTCAGCAAGAAGGCGCGAGAACGCACCTGCTAGCGGGCAGCCTTAGGATACTTAGAAAATGATAAAAAAGGGCATCAAATCACCAGCGGTGTGACAAATAGTGTGAAGGAGTCCAGTGAGACTGGGCTCCTTCCCCGTATTCGCCACACCCCTGGTGATTTGATGCTCGTTGATGGACATGGGTCCAAGTGAGGCACTACATGGCGCGATATACGGCATCAAAGAAAGGGGAACGCACAAGTAGATGCTGATGGATGCGAACACATATTCATCAGGGCTAATTGACACCGTCTTGCCCCCCATCATGAGCTGGAGATCGTAGATCAAGTACACGGAGAAGAGCACGGCGCCAATAATTCCCACGACGAGGATCACCCAGTTGTTCCGGATCCAGAAAATGCCGATGAAGATGACTATGATGAAAGCAAATCCCGCAATGGCCAAGAATCCTCCAAATCTGCAGAGTCCCCCACCACCCAGACGCCGTCTGTCTTCGTTCTCAGCAACCTCAATTGAGACAGGGATGTCAAACAGCAGAAGCCAGATTTGCCAGCACGAAAGTGGACGGGGTAAGAGGTTAGTGGCCAAAAATGCTAGTAGACATGAAACCAATAAACGGAAAGGGAGGTCAACAGAGATGAACAAGTAAATGGGAAGGGTGGTCCGCAGAGATAAACAGATAAACAAAAAGGGTGGTCGGCAGAGACGAAACAAATACATGGGAAGGGTGGTCAGCAGAGATGAACCAATAAACTCAAGAGGGGATAAACTGTGTGGAGTCCCTACATGGGGCGGAGAATTTCTTGCACCATGCCAGCGTGTGCGGGGGGCCTTACTTGGTCAGATCCAATTTGGTGAAGAAGGCTATGAAAGCGCACAGCCCCACAACTCCACAGGTGACCAGGAACGCAATCATCACCGCTTGTGTGTTCCAGAAGGACGTGATGACGCCAATTTGGAACCCAAACACGACTGTGAACAGCCCCTGCACAAAATGTGCCACCGCTCAGCAAAGACTTACCACAGCAAATTTCCCACATCAGTCACATGGACCCCGGCCCCATTTACAGTTTTCTAAAAAAGCCCGGAAACATGAAGTCTCTGCTCCATTCACAATCTCTCTTTCCTGGTCAGATGGCCACATGGACCCCTGACCCATTCACAACTTTCCAGATCAGCTAGGCAAGGGAGGTGAATGGAGAAGGGGCAACATGAAGCCGCTTCTCCATTGTCAGTCTCTTTCCTGCTCAAACAATACATGGACCCCTGACACATTCACAATCTTATTCCTGCTCAACCATCTACATGGACCCCTTGATCCAGTCACATCAACCCACCACAGCCCACCCGATGGACCCCTGGCCACTAACAAAGCAGAACCAGCATCCCTGCTGCCATGCTCTCTCCTTCCATTCCACCTTCCCTCCCTCTCTCCCCCCCCTCCCCAAGGAAAAAAGAACAAAAAACAAACACACACACACACACACACACACACACACACACACACTCACACACACACACACACACACACACACACACACGACAAAAAGAAAACCGCTATCTTCCACTTCTCGATCAATTCCTCCCTTTGTTTAACCCTCCCCCTGTAGCTTCTGCTTCCTCAACCTCCCCATGTATGTGTCTCCCCATGCGTGTGCTTCCGTCTGTGTGTGTGTGTGTGTGTGTGTGTGTGTGTGTGTGTGTGTGTGTGTGTGTGTGTGTGTGTGTGTGTGTGTTGTGCGGGCGTGAACCCCTTGTACTCTGTCCCTGCCCTTGCAACCTCTCCCCAGTAAAGAAGAGGGCAAGAATCAGGAGGGGGGGGGGGGACAGCCAAGGCAGAATGGGAAGGGAAGAAATTCAGGTGAGTATGCACATACATCCACTCAATGCCCGGGTTGCCCCATCGACATCCAAAACGGATACATCGGTGAGAGAAATTCAAAGTGAGGGGAACTGCTGGGTCAGGAAGCGAGGGTCATTGTTCGGCATCTGTGGCCTACTGACCACACAGGGCCTCTGCAGTGGAGCAGAGCAAGGTCAGAGTGTGCAGTTTGCAGGTGGGCGCACCAGGAAAATGACGTTCATCGGGTACTTGCGACGGAGGGATTCACTGCAGGAGAGAGCGATGATCATGGCGAAGGAGAGCCCCCATGACACGTAGAAGGGCCAAGGGTTCACCCTCACATAGGTCTGCAAAGAAGCCCGCAGCCTCAGCAAAGCATTCTCACAAGCACCCCTCTCCGGACAGCCACAAGGGACAGGCAGCTACCCCTAGTACTGCTCCCATTCCCCGAGGGAAACAAACACACACACACACACACACACACACACACACACACACACACACACACACACACAGACACACACACACACACACACACACACACACACACACGCACGCGCACACGCACACGCACACGCACACGCACACGCACACGCACACGCAACACGCACACGCACACGCACACACACACACACACACACACACACACACACACCCACCCACCCACACCCACCACACATGTATGCACGCACAGGCACTCACACAAAACCCCCCCTCTCCGCGAAAACTATTGTAGATATCCAAACCCCACACCCGTATATGACCACACCCACACCGAGGCGTGCCTTCAGTGGCTCGACAAAGTAGAAGACAAATGCGCAGCCAGCAGTGAAGGCCAGTTGCAGGCCCACGATGGTCAGGACCTTGGCCATGAACTGCTGTCGCACTTTCTGCTCTGCGAAGCCTGCCACAAAATTGGCTGCCTGCCCCCACAGCACCACCCCATCAGAGCTCTTGTATACTGCATAACTACCACCCAGCATGTTGTATTTTAAGAAAAGGGACACCAGGAAATCACCTGGGACACCAAGAAACCACCTGGGACACCAAGAAACGACCAACAAACAAGAACACCAACAAAAAGGGAGCGTAACAAAGAAGACACCAGGGACACCAACAAGAAGCCTTGGGTTGTTGTCATCTAACTTAGAGCAGCCACCAACCTGTGCTTTCGACTACAAGTAGATGAATAGATGGTGCATTGGCTGGGGTTCAGGCCCCACTGTGCTCAGAACAGCAGGTGCCCATATTGAACAGCACAGAGTGGCAGGAGATGAAAGGGAAAGAAAGAGAAGTTCGATTATTGATGCACATCAAGGGCACTACCTGTTGGGCTTCGATGTCGATGTTAGGGTGGGGCATGAATTGGCCAGGTGTAGGAAACGCTCCTGGCATACCACCAGGAGCTCCTTGCTGTTGAAAGCCCTGAGGGTACCCTTGCGGAGGATAACCACCCTGTTGAAAGCCCTGTGGTGGATAACCCCCTTGTGGGAAGCCTTGCGGGGGGTATCCCCCTTGAGGGAAGCCCTGTGGGAATCCACCGGGAGCTGGTGCAAATCCTGCAGGAGGAGGGGCTTGCCCTGCAAAATCCCGAAACAAACATTCACAGGACTGCTTTGATTGAGTGCACGTGTCAATGGACAAAAGCGCACCAGTATGCTACTAGCTGACAACTACGTGGCAGGCAATTGCTCTTACCTTGTAGCTTGGGATCTGGCGTCGCCATTCTCCAACTTTATTACTCCTGCTCCTGTCAGACCTCACCCTCCTGTGGGCATGCCAATGCAGATAAGAGATTAAACAGCAGAGAATGACCTGCCTGCCCCCTGCAGACAGCCGCACATGCAATTCCTAGCCCTTGTAGTCCTTAGGACATAAGAGATCGTTCCGTGACTAGCTTGCAAGGGACAGCCTCAGCAGGAATGCATTAAAGGTTGGGCTGAAGGAATGGAACCCTAAACATCTGTGTGCTCCACATACTTGTTCGCTGAGACCCACGTTTAACATAACATATCCTTTCGCAGACTAATAATAGCAATAGAAAATGTCCAGCTGAAGCAGATTCGTAAATCTTGTGTTACTCAACACTTGAGCAACAAGAAGTCAAGGCAAAGCCGTCACCCAAACGTAAAGCCCGGAATATCAACCACTCAATTGCGTTGTTTTAACGTTTTTGTTTTAATTCCATCAAAGAGAACTGACGTAGACTCCATACCGAGGTAAGGATCCTACCGGCAGGACCTGGTGTACCGACTTGGTGTACCCGTACTAGGTCCTTTGTCACTGTGGACAGGCTCAAACGGATATCCTGCAACTCTAGTTACAAGAAGCAAGCTTCCAATTATTGGGAAGCGGGCGGCAAGTCGGAACACGGGTTGAGACAGCAGATTCCGACCCAAATAACACATGCCTCGGAATCGGCGATTCCGAGTCGCAGTACATTGGCGGGTACTGACGGAAGTTATCCCGTAGGCAGTGAAGACCGTGGGCCTGTGCCACGGTTCGTGGCAGAGGCCCTCTATTAGGCTCTGTTAGAGAGCATCACGGCAGACTAGGCAAGTCATTTGTCGCAATTTCACAACGATTCCCTGCTGATATGCAATAGTTGCTCTTCGACGCTTGAGATTGGAGTTCGGAGTTCGGACGTTCTCATGAGAGGAATCAGCGGCAATGGCCTAATGGCTTTGGATGTCATCCGTCCTCGAACGCTTAATTACTTCCTTGTTATTTATGTAGGTTATCAGTGACGTTCGGATGCTTTTGGTGAGGAAAAATTGACAAATCACATGCTGACCCAGAACTAAGACGTAGGCAGGCCTTCCTGCTGTAAACAGGCTCCGAATCTTGGAATGCTTCCTGGCAATCGTCAAGTCAGCATCTGCTTGTGCAGGATCAGTGGGCTGAGTGGGCGCCCTATTCCGTCGAAGTACTCACACTCAAATATGTAAATTCTTTCAGATTGTACACCAAACTAGGAATTACTATGCTGTAGAAAATTACACATCGAATGTCTGCCAGGTGTGTTGTGGCTTAAATGGTATGGTATGCTGTTGGGAGTCCTCATCTTCCTCACAACTTACAATGCTGAAGTCACTTCGGTGTTTACATGTCTTCACAAAGGGAGCTTTAGATATCTTATGTGCCATGGACTGGATATGAAATCGGTTCAGGCAGTGATATCCAGGGTTCTCAAACTGCATAGTTCAACGTGCCAACAATAATTTGTGCCTGGCCTGGGGGTGACCTTGTTGCATTTGTTATGTCCTAAAATCCGCCGACACTCTTGGTCCCTGTGGGCTTTGCTCCATCTCAACTGCCTTGAGTGGCTAGACAGATGCAATCGTCTTCATATTACAGGAGCGGATAAAGAAAGACCAGCTGGGGCAAAGAGTCAATTCCCATCCCCCTAGCTTCATGTCTAAAGATCTACCACACCTGCCGAGCAGCAGGGTGGTGGCCGACTGCAGCAGCACTACTGAATACTGACCCGACCCGAAGAACAAAGTATCCCTCAACATCTTCCTACGTGATGACAGCTTGGTTTAAAATTAGAAGCCCATGGAAATGTTACAACAAGGCCAGGGCATCTGAGTGTCCCTCCTTCAGATCTGCAGAAAATTGATACACTCAGAATCGACACATTAATACCTTTTGGCACCCTGTATTAGAGAAAATGCTGGTGCCATGAGTGCATGGGACCTTTGTACCACTGCCTCCTATGAGCCGGACGGTATGGCCACTTCAAAGCCTTGTCCTACGAGAAGCATGATGGCCTGAAGGACTTTGACAACAATATTACTTCGACTCATACAGCTGCCAACCATGGCCAGTACAAGCTTGAACATCACAACTGGACGGTACGTCCACTTCAAATGCCTTGTTCTACAAGAAAAACCATGGCCTCAAGGACATTGGTATCAACATTAGTTAGACTCATACGACTGCCAACCATGGCCAGTACAAGCTTGACATTACAACTGGGCCGAAGCAAGGGCCCCCAAAGGGCCCTAATCATCGTAACATTAGGGCCCTAATCATCAGTAATTACTGTGGCTTCGGATCGACGGAAGTGATGGACGTGACTCAAACTTGTCCACAGCTGCGAATAAAGGATTTGTTATCCGCGTTGCTTTAAAAAGTTCATCAGTGCGAACTGTATATAATTAATATGTTTTGCCACATTAAAGAGTGTCTTTATGTTGGGGGAAATGACTATGAACTTTCAAACAGGCAGACTTATTACAAAAGAAAAGTTGTTATAATTACCCCTTTCAGATAAAATTCATACTTCACACTTGTTAAAATGAAGTATACCTGATCTCACCCCTAGGGACCTGGTGGTCTAAACTTCGCGATGGCCTCTTTCCTACCAAGTCGGCCCAGATCTACAATATCCTTCCGCACCCTACTCTGGCATGCGATTGTGATACATGAATGCTTCAGGATCCTTCGGAGCCGATGGCCATCCACGTCGATTCTGCAGCTGGCACTTTGCCTCATTGATGATCATTAATTTGCAGTGTGATATGAATATCGTGTGAGCACAACATGGCTTGGAAAAAGAGTGTGAATGTCTATCCCAGGGGTACCTGAACAAACACCATATGTGGGAAATGCACTACGTATTGGTACCGGTATATACCAGCCCCACACGTGGACAACAGTAATCCTCATGCCACATAGTATACTACGTCCTAGATGACACACGACTTTAATGGGCTCTGACGGAAGTTTCTAGGCTGCTGCCATGACATCCCATGATCAGGGGTATCCGAACTTGCATGGAGAGACTCGCGAAACTGTAACAGTGCGGCAGACAGTGATAAGATTGCCATCCACTTCCCTGCTCTGGAAGGGCTTGTACAAGGGTGATGACAATCTAACTTCGAACAACTCCCGATAAACGAGATTACACATTTTGCACTTGACGATTCTGCGTCAAAGAATATCACGCTTTGCTTTTTGCTACAAGGCGTATATGGCGTTCAAAATGTATTGTCATTGCAAGTCTTGCGCAGATTGCTAGTTCTTCTTCTTCTTCTTCTTCCTGAGCAAAATCCCGGCTCAGCTGTGGCTGTAGTCCTGTTCTGGCCCCGATGCAATCCATCAAAGCCGTGTTCCTATTATCCATACAAGCAACGCACACCCAAGCACTACAGGGATTGAGTACGCACAAGCGCCCGCACGTGCACACGCACACA
>KV908747.1:24186-29186 GCA_002005505.1 Botryococcus braunii
GCTTTCTCTCTTTACTCTATCATAGACACGAGGTGGTTGGGTAGGACCTAAGGGGGCTTTCTCTCATGATCCTCACACACATTATGTGGATGGGAGGAGGTGGATGGGAAGGATCTGGGCTATGTTGTACTGGGCACATATGCTATACCCTTGTTTTGAGGGCCCCAGGCCTGGCGAGGTCACCAGGGGCTCAGGTCCAGGGCTGGGACCACGGGAGTCCCACTGGGGAACTTTGTCTTTAAATTCTCTGAGACACGCAGTGGACGGGGAGGACCTGGGTAGCTTTGTCTCCGACACACGATGTGAATGGGAAGGATCTGTGGGGCATTTTCTCATCTGACTCACATGACGTGGATGGGGAGGATAACTTGGGGGGCTTTCTCCTCTTCATTTCTCACGGACACAAGGGGGATGGGGAGGATTCGTAGAGGGCTTTCTGCTCTTCAATTTCTTATGCACACGATGGAGATGGGGAGGATTTGGGGGTGGGGAGGGGGCTTTCTCTCTTGATTTCTCACATACGAGATGTGAATGGTGAGGATTTGTGGGGGGCTTTCTTCTCTACATGTGTGACTCACACGAGGTGGAACAGGAGGATCTGTGGGGTGCTTTCGCCTCTTCAATTTCTCACCCACACGATGTGGACATGAAGGACCTTGGGGAGACTCTGTCTCTGTGTTTCTCTCACACACGAGGGGGTAGAGGATGACCTGGGAGCTGTAGAAGGAGTCGGCGCTGGCGTTCATGGCCTCGTGCACGTTGACGGAAAGGGGCATCTGCCGCAGCTTGGCTGCCAGCATTCGTGAGAGATCCTGATCAGGCAACACCGGCAGGGAGATGTTGTATGCGCCGCGGGCAGAACCCACCACGTCCTTGACTGTGGGCTCGCGGGCCAGCGTTGTGAAGTAATCCGGATCCCTCCTACACCCTCCAACACGCCCTAAATACGATTTCCTTTGCTTTCCTTTCCTTTCCTCTCCTCTCCTCCTCCACCCTTGAACACACCCTTAACGCGTGGTCTCCTTTTTCCTTTCCTCTCCTTTCCTCCTATACCCTCGAGCTTACAACGCCCTCAACACAATTCCAATTGCTTTCCTTTGCTCTCCGCTCCTCTTCTCCTCCACCCTTGAACACGTCCTTAACACAGTCTCCTTTCCTTTCCTTTCCTCCGACACCCTCGAGCACGCCCTCGAACACGTATTCCTTTCCTTTCCTTTTCTTTCCTAGCCCTTCCTCCTAGACCCTCGAACACGATACAATCCCTCAGCATGATCTCCTTACCGTTCCTTCCTTTCCTCGACACCCTCAACACACCCCTTCACTGGAAAGAAGGGGACAGTTTGCTGGGAATCATCCAGCTCCTTCCTGTACCCCATCCTGGACCTCCCGCGGCTCATCGCCCTCTGAAGCGAGGTCAGTCTGCCTACCTCCTGCCACTCCCACACGCCTCTCTCCACCCTGCTACACAATGGGAGATTGAGGGTGCGCATGGTGTGCAAGACAGGCGTCGCATTTGCACCTGCGTGTGCGCGCGCGCGCGCGCGCGCGCGTGTGTGTGTGTGTGTGTGTGTGTGTGGTGTGTGTGTGTGTGTGTGTGTGTGGTGTGTGTGTGTGAGAGAGAGAGGAGAGAGAGAGAGAGAGAGAGAGAGAGAGAGGAGAGAGAGAGAGAGAGAGAGAGAGAGAGAGAGAGAGAGAGAGAAGGGGGGAGGGAGAAAAGAGAGAGGGGAGGAGGAGGGAGGGAGGGAGAGGCAGCGAGGGGGGACACAGACACAGACACAAACACAGACACAGACACAGACACAGACACACACACAGACACCCACACACACACACACACACACACACACACACACACACACACACACACACACACACACACACACACAGAGAGAGAGAGAGAGAGAGAGAGAGAGAGAGAGAGAGAGAGAGAGAGAGAGAGAGAGAGAGAGAGAGAGAGAGAGAGAGAGAGAGAGAGAGCGGACTGGAGCAAGAGCCTACGGGTTGCCCCAACAGGAATAAGCCAGGTCCTCCATTTTTTCCAAGGGGTAACATGTGTTTCCTTCAGCTCGACATCCCGGACTCTGTCAAGGGCGGGACTAAATCAAAGAAGAGCCCGGACAAGGGGAGGGGGTGAAGGGGCAATGCGATACCGTATGCAGACGGACCCCTCTGTTGCAACCACAAAGTCGCCCAAGCGCAGGGGGGCTTTCAAGCCCCCGCATGTGCCCAGGCGTATGATGGCCATTGAGCAGGGGATAATGGCGTGGCACTCTCGGACCACGAAGTCCATATTTGGCATGCCCATGTGCGTGGTTACAATGCTGACCGGTGTGCCCTCAAACTCCCCTGAAATGCCTCCATGCCGCCTCTTTAGATTTCCCCCAGGTACACTTCGGGAATTTCCCTCCCTACACTCAGGATTTTCCCTCCCTACACTGCGGGATTTTCTCTCCCTGGACTTTGGCTTTTTCCATCCCTACACTGCGGATTTTCCCTCCCTAGACTTCGCCCCAAAACAAACAAACACAACAGAGTGGAGAAAGAACATAACACACCACAGGGCGTGCAAGCACAGGACGGGAGGGGGTCTGGAGCGAACCCCCGAATGTTAAACAGGCGGGGGTTCCACAACGAATCCCCAACCGTCAAAAACAGCCGGTGGTTGGGAACAAACTCCCCAAACATCCAAACAAGCGGTTACTCCAAAACCAACCCCTGAATATCGGAAACCAACCCCCGAACAAACACACACACACACACACACAACACACACACACACACACACACACACACACACACACACACACACACACACACACACACAGCCGGGGTGTTCTGGAGCAAACCCTTGAACGGCAAACAGCCAAGTGTGGGAGGGCACCAGTGATGGTGAGGAAGCCGCGACTGGACTCGTGCTCGAACAGAGTCGTGGAGTCCCCCGGGCATTGCAGGAAGCGCGTCAGCAGCCGCGCCCGCTTGGAGGAGCCCACAGACAAGATCCTGGAGCCACCTCCCCTGCCTGCCCCCTCCCCCCCTCCCCTCCTTCACTGCTTCCAAATCTGCCAAATCGAAAGCGCTCTCTTCATGCTCCCAAAGCGCTCTGTTCAATGCTTTCAAAACTTCCAATCTGATCAATGCTTCCAAAGCGCTCTGTGCCCCCCCCCCCCTCTCTCTCTCTCTCTCTCTCTCTCTCTCTCTCTCTCTCTCTCCCTCCCTCTCTCTCTCCTCTCTCTCTCTCTCTCTCTCTCTCTCCTCTCTCTCTCTCTCTCTCTCCTCTCTCTCTCCTCTCTCTCTCTCTCTCTCCCCTCCCTCTCTCCCTCCTCCCTCCCCCCCCCCCCCCTCCTCTCTCTCTCTCCCCATCGCTCTCTTTCTTCTCTCTCTTCCCCCCCCCCTCTCTCCCCCCTTCTCTCTCTTCCCCCCTCCCTCCCTTCCCCTATCTGCCTCCCTCCCTCCCCATCTCCCTCCTGACCCCCTTCTGTCTCCCTGTGTGTGTGTGTGTGTGTGTGTGTGTGTGTGTGTGTGTGTGTGTGTGTGTGTGTGTGTGTGTGTGACTCTCTCGCTGTAAGCGTGTACGTGCCCAAACGCCTGCGCGCGCGTGTGTGTATGCGCGCGCGCGGGTGGGTGTGTGTGTGTGTGTGTGTGTGTGTGTGTGTGTGTGTGTGTGTGTGTGTGTGTGTGTGCGCGCGCGCATGCCTTTCTGTCCCCCTTCTCTCCCTTCCCCCAACTCCCTCTCTTGTAGAGGCACCAGCGCGTTCAAAGCAATGAATCTGCTGAAGTCCACCACCGTGTTCGGAGTACCGCCCTTGACAACAAGTCATACAACCTATTCCTTCCTGTGCACGTCACATGCCCAGTTGGAATGTGATCGTCCTTCCCCTGACTATGCATTGTGCTGGTCCGCCCCCGAAAGTGTGTTGATACAGAAATCACGGCGCTCGTGCCAGGACTAGTCACGCCCTCCCTTGCCAACCTTCCCACATGCCACGCACGTCATATCTATTAAGCTGGGAAAGATTACGCGCGGGAGGGGGGGCGGCGCATCGTTCGTGGCCCCTTGCTCTTGAGCCCTTCTGATACTCCAAACAACCATGGCGCACACGCGCGCACATGTGTGTGTGTGTGTGTGTGTGTGTGTGTGTGTGTGTGTGTGTGTGTTGTGTATGTGTGTGTGTGTGTGTGTGTGTGTGTGTGTGGTGTGTGTGTGTGTCTGTGTGTGTGTATGTGTGTGTGCGAGGGGGGGGAGAGGGAGGGGGAAGAGAAGCGGGGAAGAGCAAGAGGGAAGGCGAGCGGATGGAGGCGGAGGGGGGAGCGAGAGGGAAGGAGAGGGGATGGACGGGGAGGGGAAGAGGGAGGCAGGGGAGTGGGAGGTGGGGGACTGTCGATCAGAGGAATGCCGATCAGCAGAAATGTTCGCAACGTGGTCATACCTTGGTTCCCAGGTGATAGGTGCGCCCCTCAGAATCTAAGGGGAAATTGGCGTCACGGAAACCTCTTCCAGTCTGCTTGTCCTTCAGGAACTCATCTATCTTTATAGTTCGCGGACCATGCCTTTCAGCAATGCACATTATCCGGAAGTGTTTTGGCGTGGAGCGTTCTTGAAGGGCGTGCTTCCTTGCTAAGCAGGCACGCAAGGGGTGTCTGCATGCCAGACTAGAGGATTGACAGTCCGTTGAAGATCCCTGCACATCAAAATCACGCTGGTATTGTTGGTGTCAAGCAACTTCGAGGAACAACCCAAAGTCCAGCTCTTCAAACCTTCCAATGAAATCTGCCCACTCAGTTAAGTTGTGTCCTACCCACTGTATTGATGCTTCTGGGTCTCAGGATACACGCATGGCACTCCAACACGGGGACACAAAAACATTGGATCCACCAACCACTTGCCTGGAAGCTGCGATACATTTCATGACTGTGCATACTGCTGAACTGCGTTGCGAACACTATTTCAAAATGAAGCACGCCGCTGTAGGGTCAGATGCGGAATGAGCATGTGTTCAAAC
>KV908747.1:36686-51252 GCA_002005505.1 Botryococcus braunii
CATCATGCACTACATATACACACCTTTGGGAGACGGTTGCTGCTTTTGAAGCTGTTGTTACTATATAGTATATACATATATGCTAGAACAGGAAAGGGCGTTGTGCTTCCGTGGATATGTACTACGAAAAGTCAAACGTGATGCTGTCGTTCATAGACATTTGAAGGACATTTACTGATTACATTATTGGTAAGTAATGCAATCATTAGCGGTTAGACATGTTGCTGTCCTTACCAGTGTACAGGCAGATGGAATGATTGCTACGGGCATTTTAGAATTGTCCAGAAAGAGACGTCGTCTAGATTAAAGCATGCTGCCCTTGCGTGAATTTGTTAAAGTTTTAAAGAATTGTGAATGCATTCATATGATCTTTTAAGAAGTTTGAATGATGTTCAAAGAAATGTGATTGCTCTTTATGGAAGGTTACAGCCAGTCCATAGTCTTGCTTTGTCAAGCCTTTCAAGGTTTTGCTTTTTTAACCATTCCAAATTTGGAAAACATTTGGGAGAGTCTCAGGATGTAAATGACGTACGTACCCAGTGCAGAGATAACTCGGTCAGCTGGCCCTGGGCTATGGCCCAGCGCTTGTAAGGCCCAGAGCAACATCTTGCAGCTCTGACGCACATATCTGAAATCCATAAGAGATCTTCAGGAGGGCCTGACCGAGTTTTCCCTGCACTATTTGTATGTATCAGTCTAGACTTACACATATGGTATAATTGAGGTTGCTCCAGATGTAGTGCGGAGCGGATCGGGATCTCTTGTCCCCGGTCCGGCTCGGATACATAAGCAGGCGATTATTCGTACAAGTACCTTGGTACTTTTAGCCGATCGGTTAGAGCCGCGACTCTGGGTCGAGTCGGTCGAGGGTTCGATCCCCCGGCACAACATTTGGTATCGGCGATCTGGTTGATGGGCCATTTTTCATGGTAAAATCGCCTCGGGTATGAGCGCGAGGCTGAAATGGGCCCAAATCGATCGCAGGTGCTTGGTGCACGTGTTTGAGGCCCCACGGGAGTGGCCACGTGATCAGGCACAGTGCGAAGGGGGGATTCGGTGATCGGTGGCGATAATCGCGGGATGTCAGCGCGGTATATCTCTTTCCCTGGCGGCCAAGCGGGCCGTTGAGTAACGCCTAAGAGTGGTGGAGTGCGAGCGAGGACGCTCGATTCTTAGGTGGGGGGAGATGTAGTGCGGAGCGGATCGGGATCTCTTGTCCCCGGTCCGGCTCGGATACATAAGCAGGCGATTATTCGTACAAGTACCTTGGTACTTTTAGCCGATCGGTTAGAGCCGCGACTCTGGGTCGAGTCGGTCGAGGGTTCGATCCCCCGGCACAACACCAGATGTGGAGGATGGTTTGCAAACAATTGTTGATGCGCGGTTAGGATAGGCTTCACTCTTTATGCTAAACAGTTGTTGACAGATTCTTGTTACTAGCCAGTTGCAACCATTCTTCTTCTGCACACGTGTGAGGTCTACACACACAAATATGTACTACTTATTGTATACATACAATAAGTAGCTACGTACTGTATATCTGACTTTCATGGCCAAGTTTCGCAATTACCATGTTGCCTGCATGCCAGACGGTGAGTAGGCTAAGTGGGTGCTAGACGGGGCAAGAACCTGAGAGTTAAGCCTGGATTAACTGTTTTCGGTTAGTATTAGGAAGGGCGGTCCCCCATGTACGATTTTCTGGATCTATTGCAAAGTCATTCATCAATTGCATGCACTTCTTCATGACTTCTTTGCTTTTGCTGAAGTGCTTACAACCTGGTATTGGCAGGGCTGTTCTTGGACACGCCTTTCACTAGTGGAAAAGATTTTGTCCCAAAAAGGTCCCAAAAAGGCCCCAAAAGAGGTGTTTTGGGACCCCCATGGGAAAGATTTGGGACCCCTTGGGACTCGTATGGGAGCATTTTGGGAACTAACTTTTTGGGACTTTCCCATTGAGTGGCATTTATGGGAGTTTTACGGGAAGCTTTTGGGACCCTTTTGGGAGCACTTTTGGGAGAGTTATGGGAGAATTTCGCAAAATTTTGGGATGTCCCAAAAAAAAGGTGCATTTTTGGGAAGGTCCCAAAAGCATTGTTTTGGGACTCGTTTGGGAAGACGTTGGGAACATCCCAAAACACTAAGATTTTGGGAATGGATTGGGCTGTTTTTTGGGAAAGTCCCATAAAGTCAGAATTGGGAGTGGTTTGGGAGGGAGTTGGGAACTTCCCAAAATAAAAGATTTAGGGACTTGGTTGGGCAGTTATTTGGGATAGTCCCAAACGTTCTATTATGGGAAAGGTTTGGGAGGTGATTGGGAACTTCCCAAATTTCCCATATTTTGGGAGTGGGTTGGTCTGCTGTTTGGGATAGTCCCAAAACCAATGACTTGGGACAGGTTTGGGAGGAAGTTGGGAACTCCCATACAACAGAACTTGGGATTCCAATCCCATACACATTCTGTTGCTAGGAGAGGCAGTTATCCACTTATTATCCACAACATTATAATGACTAACAAACAATGAGATGCTTGACTTGGAACATCGTGAGATGGCGCAACATTGGTCCAAGTGCTCAATTACATCTGAAAGCTGCCAAACGCACTGGACTGACACCCTAGTCCAACATGTACGTTGAACTGACGCAAACCTAATAAGCGTTAACAAGACTACTGAATACATATACCAATACTGCAAAAGCACAGTACACAAACACACAAGGGTTTGCTGCACATGCTGCATGCACCTAAGGCTTATATCAAGAAGCGTCTTAATTGCAAAATGCTTGAAGCCAATGTAGTTGCTTGATGACATGTCAGCATGCATGCCCATATGCTTGATCAAAACTGGCAAAAACAAACCATCTACTGGAAGAATGGATGACTTTTTCAAATCGCTTCCCTGGATTGCCTTTGCAGCAAAGGGATGCATCATGAAGACATGCACATGCATGTCTTCTGGTAGTATATATACGTCTGTATTGGCGAGGTCCCCAAGTCAGGTGCAGCACGTGCAAGTGTCATGTAAAGCAAACCGCCTGCAGAGCAATTGCAACCCACGTCAGTGTCAACTTACTGTGCTGTCATCGGAATACACACATCAGTGACCAGACATAATCCTATAGGATGCGCTGCGCATGGGCGTGTGCATCAACATTTACACACATTTAGCCGCTCATGCGCAACGCCTTTACCCGTTGCGAAGTGTATTGCAGGCCCAGCCTATAGGCCTAGCTAGGATGCAACCTAAACCTTACGAGCCTTTTTTGTTCATGCTGAAAGGTTCGGTTCGACCCTTCCGGTACAGTGCCAGCAAAAATGAAGAAAACGAGGGCCGCTATGTTAACATGGAGACAATTGGACCTTGCAAGGGCCCCTGGCGCCGGCCGGGTTTCCCCGGGGCTCACCAGCAAAGTAGGAAAACCGCAGCATACACACACGCGTGCGCGCACTCAGTCGAGGCCAGTCCCTAAGTCCAGCCTTTGGGGGTAGGCATAGGGACCAGTTGGTTGCAAACCCTCCCACCACTACAACAGAGGAAACCCTAAGCGCGCGCGCGCGCACACACACACACACACACACACACACACACACACACACACACACACACACACACACACACACACACACACACACACACACACACGCACGCACGCACACACGCACACACAACTTCTGTGATATAGACTGATGTGAACAATGAAGTAGGCATGATAGAAAGGCATAATGAAAGATGACTTACCTTCCCCTTGCCCTGCTGTGGAGGCTCATTATCAAGGAACCCTTGATGAACCTTGGCCTCGTCCCCGCTTTGCTGGCCTGTGCTGGCTGCGAGGACTTGTTTCAGTGTCCTCATCACCTGCTTCATCCTCATCAGCTACCCTGCAGGACCAAGCCGCTATAAAATGGCATTTCAAAAACGTACATAGCCATATATGATAGACTTCTTAATTCAAGGCACGTCATGATGATGATCATTTCATGTCAGGTCAGCTAGGATATTGGATAGCTGTGCACAAGTGGAGTATAAATCTGAGCACCTGCAGCTAATGCGTAACTCATCCCATCTAATAAGACTCCGCCTCCTCTCCATGGGGGATGGGGGATCCCCCACCCCCCATGTGTCGTCCTTAAATTCCCCTGCCAAAGCCGTGGCAATATTTCGGGAACAACTCATCAGTGGTTCACCAAACATTCCCACGAGTGTGGCAGGGTTCATGACACTTGAGACTCATGTATCTCATGAAAAGGTAAATAATTACATCAATCCAGCCCAGTGGGCATGATGAGATGCAGACGGATAAACCAACCTTATGTGAGGACCTAGTTTTAATAGTCCTATGCTATAACATTGATAAAATACTGAAAACTGCACCAGGCCCCATGCCATGGTACATAACCGGACCAGAATTTACCTAACTGGTAGCAGGCCCAGTTGGGCGACACAGATCTTAGGGAAGTGGTGCACAGACCTTATCAGCGGGAGGCAAGCTATCTTTGACAGACTCAAGGGAGACGAAACTCCAATGCTGCTTGGCGAGCTTATATGTACACATTGCCTTTGCCGTGCTGCCTTCTTATTCTGTTCCTCCCAAGAAAACTGAGCGTCCGAGACGTGCCCCATTTCCTGGCAGCAGAAGGCACGGGGGTGTCAATAAACTTGCAAGGTTTGATGCATATGCTGTGCACGGGCATGACCACCGCAACACTCCACGAAACTTTGCAAAGGCAGCTGCAAAGTCAGAGGCAACTGCAGTCAATGCAGCAATGAGGCACACGCAGAGACGCACGCAAGAGCGCATGCACGCACCCACCCACACTCACACGTGCGCGTGCGCTCACACATACACACGCTCATGCACACACAGATCTGTCTAGACACACACACACACACACACACAGACACACACACACACACACACACACACACACACACACACACACACACGTGCATGCAGACACACACACAGACACATGTGGCACGGAGACACCACTGCATTCCTGATACTAGCAAGGAGAAAGGTTGGGCAACACAGATCTTAATGAGGGGGGGGGGGGGGGGGAGGGGAGGACCTTCTCGGCGGGAGGGGGCCCTTTGCCTTTGGGGAGACGTTTGGGACTGGTTGCTTTTTTGGCAGGCTTTGTTGCAGTGTTCACCCTCTGGCAAAACAAATTTGGACTGTCCGACACTGCTGCTTACATAGCATGTGTTGACCAGGGCTAAAGTGTTACACAGACGACTCCAGACTTGTACATAATATGTGTTGACCAGGGCCAAAGTGTTACACAGACGCCTTGACCTGCAGGCTCCAGACCTGTAGCTATTTTCCCAGTAAAGTGTTACATTTTGTGACATATAGTGAGATTGCCTTCCTCTTGAACAGACATGAACTCTTAAAAGGAACTGATAAACATTGGCATGAACAAAGGCATACATGAGACCATTATCACAGAGAAGTGTAATTGAGCACAAGGTCATGTTATGAATAGTGTCGTACGGTATTCGCACGTGGTTGCCAGATCAACGCGTGATCTTGCAACGCTGGTATTTGAAAGGCAAGCAGCGGAGTTGAATGTCACTTGCCTAGCACTATCAATGATTGATGCATGTGTGAAGACAGCAAGTGTTTTGTTTATGGCGTAAGGCCGTCACACGGACTGCCCAGCCAACTAAAGCAACTGATCACTCGCTCCGCTCGTGCTTGCAGGTAAGGCCGATTGGCCTAGTTAGACATGTTAAGACATGCATGGACAAGTTACTTGCTTGCTATAACTTAATTGTTGAACATCTGTATCTTCATTGGTTGCGGGTGTCATACCTATGAGTGAAGATCAGCGAGACAAGTATCATGCAAGATATTTGTTAGCGCATGCAAGGATTTATGTTATGGAGGCTCAATTGCGTTAGCATAAGAAGACTCTTAATGTAACGACTTGCCTAGCACTATCAATGATTGATGCATGTGTGAAGACAGCAAGTGTTTTGTTTATGGCGTAAGGCCGTCACACGGACTGCCCAGCCAACTAAAGCAACTGATCACTCGCTCCGCTCGTGCTTGCAGGTCTTCAGCCCATAACCTAAATGTAAGAGGTTATGGGCCCACGCTCATCCGCATGAGTGATGGTGATGCCGACGCCCGCGATCATCGACTATGAAGCAAGCACTGGCGCTATATCAGCTCCTTCCAACACGACTGGAGCAATGTTTATGCCAGCAGATGCACAGCTCAGCATGACAGCTCATATGCAGAGCTCAGATGAGCTCAGGTGCACAGCTCATGCAGTTTCCACCACCCTTTATGCCAGATGCCAGTCCCCTACCGCTCTGGCATGGCTCCTAGACAGTGGCGCATCCATCCACTTGGTGAACAATCCCCAATACTTGCACAATTCAGTTGTGTACCAGTCCCCCAGACCTCTCCACCTGGCGACCAGTGATGCAGTGGGGGGGATTATTGCAAAGGGGTCAGTCTGCCTTCTTGATGCACGTGGGTCCCAGCTCTGGCTCCATGATGTACAATGTGTACCAACTGCAACGACAAACCTCATTTCAGTGTCAGCAGCTATTAAAGATGGATGCCAGTTTCGCACTGACAGCAGAGGAGCACATGTGCAGATGATCGGTCCTGAAACTTGGGAGTGTGCAGTTGCCATGTCTAAGGGCCTTTACTACCTGCAGCGCGTTCAGTGCAGATCCCTGTCAGTGCCCAGAGCATCCTCCCTGCCAGACAGCGCAGAAGGACCGGTAAAGCTTCCTCACAATTGTCAGCAGAGAGACCTCTGGCACAGACGCTTGGGCCATCCAGGAGAGACAGCCATGTCCAGGATCACAAGAGAAGGATTGATCAAGGGTATCCCTGTGTCCCTTGTACCCTGTGCAGACTGCTCCTCCGCCTGTGAGGCCTGCCTTCAGGGAAAGCTGCCTCGCCCACCATTTCCAATCAGCACAAGGCCTGCCAGTCGTGTCCTAGAACGCATACACCTGGACACAGTTGGAGAACTGCCTGTCAGAGCACTCACTGGAGAGAAGTACTGGGTCACAGTTCTGGATGAAGCGTCACACTGTGTTGCAGCTATCCCTGTGAAGTCCAAGGCAGAGATCCCCAGGAAGCTGAAGGACTTGCTCACATTCTGGCAGAAGCGACTGAACCTGCAGATCAAATCTATACGGTCTGACAGGGGCACAGAGTTCCTCAACCAGGAGTTCAGGTCATTTTGCATCGTCCAGGGTATTGAGGTGGAAACCTCTGCGCCTGGAACGCCCCAGCAGAACGGAGCAGCGGAGCGCATGAACCGCACACTCAAGGAGCGTGTCAGAACCCTACTAGCAGCAGCGCAAGCCAAACAGTCGCTATGGAAGGAGGCCCTCCAAGCAGCAGTCCTTCTGTGCAACATTGTGCCTGCCAGCAACAGGAGCGTCACCCCATATGAGGCCTTCTTTGGCATCAAGCCACCCGCAGCTGTCCTTCGGATCTGGGGATGCAAGGCATTCGTCCTACTTCAGAAGCCACACATGACCGCAACTGGACCAAGGTCACTGCCTGGGATGATGGTGGGATACGAGGTGGGATCCAAGGCCTATCGCATCCTCACCGCCCAAGGCATAAAGGTGTCCCGGGACGTGCGCTTCATCGAAGAGGAGCTTGGAGCGCCAGCAGTGGGCTACCTGGACCTTCGCACATGGGGGCGCCATCAAGCGCAGCCTCCACCAGGTCCTGCTGCACAAGGCAATCAGTCCCCTGCCTCCAGAACTGCCCCAGCAGTGGAGGCGCCTGCTGGACCAAGACCCATGGACCCTCTGCAAACACAAGTCCCAGCACGTCTTGGAGCAGGACCATCACGGGGACCTTCTGGCGCAACCAAGCGGACCCTTGGATCACCTGCAACTGGCCACGATGAACTGCAGCAACCACGAGAGCCCTGCAACACACATCAACACTCAACGGGAGGACCAGAGACAAGGTCTCCTTCCCCTGTTCAGCCTGCAGGCTCACCAGGGACTGACACTGAAGCCGCTGTACATCCTGAGGGGCGCAGCTGGTCCTTCCTTGACAGATTGAGAGACTGTGCACGTGGTGGGGAAGGACAATTGGGTCAAGATGAGCGTCTGCAGGCGACCCAGCAATTGCTCAGACCCCCTTCAGGGGCTCCTACAGCAGGGGAAGCCCAAAGGTCAGCTGTGCAAGCACAGCAAAGGCAAGAGAGAGCTGAGAGGCGAACTCTCGTGAGGGAGCTGAAATCCAGAGTACAGATGTCTCCCTCTGCATCTCCTTCTGAGAGAATTAGTGAGTGCCTGAGTAGAGGGAGCGGGAGCCCTTCACAAGCCACAGGTCATGGCTCAGGAGGAGGGAAAGCTGTAGAGAGAGAGAGTCAGGAAGCAGGGGAAGTGAACTCCCAGCATGGGTGCCTTAAAAAAGGGGAAATGGGGCCTTCAGCCATCCTTGAAAATAAGGTACAACAGGATGTACAGCATAAGGTACAACAGGATGTACCTGCTGAGCATCCTGCCCCTCATTTACCCCATCCCGAGAGTGAGTCAGTGGAAGTCAGTGAGACAATCCCCTTGGCAATTGAGAGCACATGTGAGAGAATGGAGACAGCACCAGGTGCTGAAGCACACATGGGCCCAGAGAGAGAGATGCCAGCATCTCAATTGTCACAAGATCACAGTGCTCGACTGTCAACTGCCAGGTGTGAGTCTGGCAAGGAGTGCAAGAGACACGTGCCTACTACAGAACACTCTGTGAGGATGTGTGGGGAGGAGGCTGAGAGAGATGGATTCACCGAAGAAAGATTTTATGTCTTTCAATGTGAAGACAGGCCACCCAATGAAGGGGAACCTGGGGTGAAATTCAGCAAAATTTCAGTCCCCAGAAATTATCGTGAGGCTCGACAGTCAGACCAGTGGTCTTACTGGGAGCAAGCTATGAATGAGGAAAAGAACTCATTGGACGCTCACGACACCATGGAGTATGTAGAGCGCCCATGGGGCAAGAAGGTCATTCCAGTGCACTGGATCTATTCTGCCAAAGTTGATAATTTTGGCAATGTCCTTAGATTCAAAGCACGCCTGGTAGCCCAAGGATGTCGTCAAATTCCTGGAGTAGATGTTGATGAAGTATTTGCTCCCACTAGTAGCTTTGCTGCTAGACGTGTAATTCTGAGCGTGGCTGCCCAGAGGGATTATGAAATCCATCAAGTCGACATCAAGACGGCGTTCTTAAATGGAGACTTAGAAGAGGAGGTTTACGTAACACAGCCTCCAGGGTTTGAGAATGGTGATCCCCGCGTCGTTTGCAAGCTCAACAAAGCCCTTTATGGGTTGAAGCAATCCCCTCGTGCATGGCACAAGAAGCTGGATGCTGAGATGTGCGCACTGGGCTTTGTTGCTTGTAAAAGTGATGCCGGTGTATATGTGAGGAAGAGAGCAGGAGAGAAGCCCCTGTTTGTTCTTGTGTATGTGGATGATCTACTCATCATATGTAAAGATCTCAGCCTAGTAGAGTGGTTCAAGGAGCTCCTAAAGAGCAAGTTCACCATCCATGATCTAGGTGAGGTCAAAGATTTTTTGGGTTGCCAAGTCCGTCGTAACCGACAGGATAGGCAAGTTTCTATCAGCTGCATCCCAAAGATTGAGGCTCTGCTAGATAAGTTCGGTGTGAGCGATGGCGGAAGAGTAGTGGACACTCCCATGCAAAAGGGATTCGTTCCTACTCGGATGCCCTTCGTAGAGGATGAGCGTGATGGTTCGGGTGCTGGGGTCCCCTTAGATCCAGGTCATAGATATTGTGAGCTTATTGGGTCACTGCTGTATATAGCCAATACAACACGACCTGATATTGCACAAGCTGTCGGCGTTCTCTCTCGCTATAGGTGTAATCCCACCACTGCCCATTGGAATGCAGCAATGCGTGTGTTGCACTACCTTAGGGATACGAAGGACAAAGTCCTTGTACTAGGTGGCAACTCCAGTGTAGTCTTGGAGGGTTATGTAGATGCCGATTTTGCAGGTGACCTAGATAGTAGATTTTCTACGTCTGGGTATGTATTTTATGTCTTTGGCGGTGCTGTGTCATGGACCAGCAAGAAGCAAAACTCTGTGGCTACCTCAACTGTTGAGGCAGAGTTCATGGCTTCTAGCCTTGCCATCAAGGAGGCCAACTGGCTGAGGTCCTTCTTGGAGGAGATTGGAGAGCCACCTTGGAATGTTAAGATTTTCATTGACAACCAAGGGTGCATCAACAATCTTAGGAACCCTGTGAACTCTAAGTTCACAAAGCATATCGCAGTGGCATTCCACTACGCACGTGAGGCCATTAAGTTGTGCCAAGTTGATATCCAATATGTGGAATCAGCTAAGAACCGTGCAGATGTGATGACCAAGCCATTGGTTGGTCCCGTGTTCAGGAAACATGTCGATGCTCTAGGTCTACTCACTCTGTATCAAGAGTGAAGACAAGGGGAAGTGTTACATTTTGTGACATATAGTGAGATTGCCTTCCTCTTGAACAGACATGAACTCTTAAAAGGAACTGATAAACATTGGCATGAACAAAGGCATACATGAGACCATTATCACAGAGAAGTGTAATTGAGCACAAGGTCATGTTATGAATAGTGTCGTACGGTATTCGCACGTGGTTGCCAGATCAACGCGTGATCTTGCAACGCTGGTATTTGAAAGGCAAGCAGCGGAGTTGAATGTCACTTGCCTAGCACTATCAATGATTGATGCATGTGTGAAGACAGCAAGTGTTTTGTTTATGGCGTAAGGCCGTCACACGGACTGCCCAGCCAACTAAAGCAACTGATCACTCGCTCCGCTCGTGCTTGCAGGTAAGGCCGATTGGCCTAGTTAGACATGTTAAGACATGCATGGACAAGTTACTTGCTTGCTATAACTTAATTGTTGAACATCTGTATCTTCATTGGTTGCGGGTGTCATACCTATGAGTGAAGATCAGCGAGACAAGTATCATGCAAGATATTTGTTAGCGCATGCAAGGATTTATGTTATGGAGGCTCAATTGCGTTAGCATAAGAAGACTCTTAATGTAACGACTTGCCTAGCACTATCAATGATTGATGCATGTGTGAAGACAGCAAGTGTTTTGTTTATGGCGTAAGGCCGTCACACGGACTGCCCAGCCAACTAAAGCAACTGATCACTCGCTCCGCTCGTGCTTGCAGGTCTTCAGCCCATAACCTAAATGTAAGATAAAGGCATACAGTTGAGTCCAAAGAAAGGCACAGAGCTAATTCCGATTGCACGTAACATTCAAGGGTTAGGTATATGTGAAGTACCTTGGCGTTGGGGGGCGCATTTGGAGGTGGTCCAGGTTGATTTGCTGTCTCTAGTGCCTCTCCTTACGCACTATCTCCACACTGTCCCATGACAATGGCATTTCTCAAGTGCTGTAACCCATAAATTACCCAGATATGTTCAGAATAGAAAAATATAAGTAACGCATAAACCCCCAGTCATAATAGCCGTACTACGCGATCAAACGTCAAAGTAACGGCATGCATGCTGTCACTTTCACATGAGACCAGGACACAGACACACACACACACACACACACACACACACACACACACACACACACACACACACACACACACACACACACACACACACACACATACACACACACACACAGAGACAGAAAGCACAGCACATATGAGGTACAAGTAACAATCTGGGCCTGCTGCCCCTACCACTCATGCTCTGGTGCAAGTAAACATCCAGGCACACGTGCAATGTGCTGCAGTACGAACGTAAATAAAAAGTTGACAAATTATTACCAATGATATTTATGGTAATGATATTTATGGTAACGCGCTGTACGTATATATGTGCATGTATAAACATCCAACAGGTACAACGCTTTCTCCAATAGTTAACTCTGCTGCAGGCCCAGCTTTTCGCCTGAGCCTTATGAACTTAAGTGGTGCATCTGCGAGTGGGTGAAGTGCAGGCATTGAAAATGACAGAAATGGTATGTGGGGCTGGGGAGAGTTTGACCAGTGCTAGCAGACCGGAAGCATGAAGGAGAAAATATGAATGAACACTTCACATACCAATAGGGGTGGTGCAGAGTTGGGTTTGAGAGTGAGGGGAAAAGAAAAATAAAGTCGTGCAGGTGGCAATATTAAGTTCACAGTCACTCCCTCACCCCCCTTTTGAAGGGAGCCTTAGGACTTCAAAGCACGTCATCTTAGTCCAAGTGAGCACGCTGTTTGTGGAACTACAATACACCCTGCTCACATACTAATTGAAAATTGTTTTGGGTTGACTTACAGTATTTGGGAAGATTTTTCGCCCAACATAACGTTTGCAATAAGTTTGGGAAGGACTTTCTCGTAACAGAGTTGCATTGTGGCGCTAGATGCCACAGGGCCCCAGTTTAGTTGGCCAAACCAAGGTGGTTCTGAAGGTAATCCTGCAGAAGCCCATTCCCAGCTTATAACAATTTCAGACACACAATTCGGGCCTCTGACGAATGGAAAAAAACACACCAGGTTCAAAAAAGTAGCCGTTGGGGCACGCCCCAACGTCGTCACCCATACGGTAAAGGATGGAGTAGAAATCCATCCACATGTATCCAAGCTCTCTATCTTTAGATGCTTTGTTTGTGTCTTGTGGCTCCTCCATTGCAGTGAACGGAACCGCACTGTCTGTTTCTGATTTCGCGGGTAACGTGACAGTACGGCGAGTTGTACGGCAGCTTCTTGCTGGTCCGTTCGGAATTCATTGGAAGTGGAAAGTATGCAGATATGTGGCATTTATTAAATTTTGCCTGTTATAACGACTGTCGTTTGGTGAGAGGGATCGGCGGAGCCGGCTTAATTCATCAAGACGTTGGAGTGTGATCAGTCCTAGTTTGCACGGTTCGCCCATGGTTGTGTGTTCGTTTTGGATGGATGGCTTCGCGGTATTAACTTCGTGGAATATTTAGGAGTTTTGTTGGATTGTGATGCATTCAGTAGGCTTCAAGGTGGGTCTCACTGGGTTTCGGCGGTTTGGTTTGCGTTGCCTGTTTAGCCGGCTACAAGCAACCCATAGGATATCTGCACTTGTTTCTATTGCTGCTGTGTACCCAAAAGTGACCCATCATGTTGTGCCTGCATGTCGAGGGAGCGGAACTCTCCTGGTTGAGGGCCCAACTTGTACAGCGTAGTTTTAAAAAACAATCATGATGCCAGAGAGAAAACATACATACAGAGCACGTAGCATGCAATGCTGAATGAAGAATGGCAGCAGAATGGCTCTCTCTCTCTCTCTCTCTCTCTCTCTCTCTCTCTCTCTCTCTCCTCTCTCTCTCTCTCTCTCTCTCTCTCTCTTGTGTGTGTGTGTGTGTGTGTGTGTGTGTGTGTGTGTGTGTGTGTGTGTGTGTGTGTGTGTGTGTGTGTGTGTGTGTGTGTGTGTGTGTGTGTGTGTGTGTGTGTGTGTCCAAAGGGGAAAGAGGTTGTCCACCCACAGGATTACAAGCCACCAAAGTCCAGAGTATCATGTAATGTGCTGGTTCAGTATGTAGAAGGTGGCAGGCATGGTTTTTCTGTTGCATTGATTCAATTCTTTATCAAAGTGAGGGCTCCCACATGTCAGCCGTTGAGGTGGCCATCTGTCACATGCATAGTGACCATTTACAGTCGGAGGCCATTGGCAGTATGTGGGCAGCAGAAGAGGTGGGGAAGTTTACGATTGAATATTACCCTGTCTTGTTTTCTTACATGCTTGACAAGCATGTAATGGCAGGTCCATTGGGAAAGCATGTATGGATCATGCCCTCCTCCAACATGTCTGGCACATAGCGGGACCCCTCTTTCGAAGTTTGAGCGTACGAATAATGAGAAGTATTTATTGCATACACACATGCATACTGTCAGCGCAAGCTAGCACAAGGTATAAGAACCATCAATACAATTGCCATGACAGTGACTGAGCTTAGGGGAATGTTCCTTGCCATGATGTGACCTTTCTGTGGCCAGGGGACCACAGACACTTGGACATTGCAGCCTGCCACATTCATTGAAATGTTGAAACCTAGTAAGGGCTGGCAACGGTGCAGCTTGAAGTTCAGGGTGTGCACGTTACTTTTTTTCGATGTACTGCAGACCTAATGTTTCTATAAGGTACATTTCAGCTAGGAGCCAACACGAGCGCTGGACATCAACGCGCGGGGAAGGCTCCACTGTTTCAGCTAAAAGCGCTGTACTGCGCTTGTTTATTTAGCATTGGCCTTGGGGTGAGGAGGGTAGGACAGAGAGGGAGGCAGGCACTTCATTTCTTACAAGAGGGAGCGGAGCGTTCCACCGGAATTCTCTGTGCATGGCAGTGCAGTGCATCATCTGTACAAATGAAGTTGGAAGTGCTGTCGTTGAAGTCATTGCTGTCCAGGCCTAGCTGGCCGACAGGCGCGTTCTGGGGCCGATATGAGAGAGAGAGAAGAGAGAGAGAGAGAGAGAAAGAGAGAAAGAAAGAAGAGAGAAGAGAGAAGAGAGAGAGAGAAAGAGAGAGAAGAGAGAGAGAGAGAGAGAGAGAGAGAAGAGAGAGAGAGAGATGGAGAG
>KV908747.1:51388-72681 GCA_002005505.1 Botryococcus braunii
GGAGGGAAGGGAGGGAGGGCGGGAGGAAGGGAGGGAGGGGGGGAGAGGAAGGAGGGGGGGGGGGAGGGGGGGGGGGGGGGGGGGGGGGGGGGGGGGGGGGGAGGGGGAGGGGGGGAGGGGGGGGGGGGGAGGGGGGGGGGGGGGGGGGGGAGGGAGGGGGGAGAGAGAATGGGAGATCATGGAGTTCTCTCTTTTATACTTGGAGGAATGCAGGGCTACAGCCCGTGTTAAAATATGTGGGTTCAACAAGGAACATGTCCCACTGAACATTGCTGCAATTAAAAAAAGGGTGGGGTTGAAGGTTGCAGAGAGTGGGAAAAATAGGAAGGCAGGGGATGCATATTATGTCACTGTTGCTCGTGCCTTGCGTTCAAGGGTATTGCATTGCAGTATACCTGTTCTGACAGTAGTGGCACTCGATTGGTTAGGATCTTCAAGGGACGGGATGCTCAAGAGGTCAAGCTAGGATGTTTATCTCCCTTTAACCTGGTGGGAGTCCAGACTGACAGCACTCATGCAAGTGCCAAGGTCCTTGCCCCAGGCAGTTCACTTGGGAGTGGTGCAAGTCTGCACCAATGTAATCATTTAGAACATCCCTGATTTTGAAGCATCGCCAACCCCCCCTATCTCTCCCCCCCCCCCCCTCTCTCTCTCTCTCTCTCTCTCTCTCTCTCTCTCTCTCTCTCTCTCTCTCTCTCTCTCTCTCTCTCTCTCTCTCTCTCTCTCTCTCTCTCTCTCTCTCTCTCTCTCTGCGTGCTTGCGTGGAGGGCCCGTACGCCCGCTCCAGACTGGTTTACTGTCCATGTTGGGGTTTGCAGGCCCCACAATCTATCTTACATCACTGCAGACATATAAATCAGATGTTGAGCTGGTACAGAGCTGCAGCAGCATTAATTACTCATAAGAAACTCAAAAATGTATCAAATCAACACTTGGGAACCGTATGGGAGGTATTTGGGCACTATTTGGGAGACATCAGTTTTTGGGATGGTTTTGGGAATCAGTATTTTTGGGGGCAGCTTGGGACACATCCCTTTTTGGGAGGTTCATGGGAACCAATATGGGACGCGATTGGGAAATCAAGGATTTTGGGACCTGCTTGGGGGCCAACTTTGGGATGCTGTTGGGATACTGTATTCTTGGGAGGGTTTTGGGACTCACTTATCTTGGGAGCAGCTTGGGACACATCGTTTTTGGGAGGTTGATGGGAATTAATATGGGACACGTTTGGGATATCATGGATTTTGGGACCTGCTTGGGGGGCAATTTTGGGAACCTGTTGGGATCCTGTATTTTTGGGAGTCTGATGGGAAATTTTTTTGGGAATAGTTTGGGAACGCGGGGTTTTTGGGACCTGCTTGGGATCCGATTTTGGGACATGTTTGGGACATTCGAGATTTTGGGACTTTTTTTGGGAACCCCTGGGACCCTTTTGGGACCTCTTTGGGACAAAATCCTTTCCACTAGTGTTTGCCGCGACTTTGTTTTGAACCCTTTCTGTCTGGAAAAGTTTAAAAACGCCTGATTTGTTAAGCGATCATATTACATAATTGTAGCAATTGTATGTTATGGAGGGTACCCCTGTGCATAATTGAGGCAGCCAGGAGCCGTCTTTCAACAAAAAAAAATGATGTAGGGCTTTTTGGACATGCACTCTTGCTCCGTACAAAGCAAGAGTGATTGTTTTTCTGGTTTCAGACATACACGGCTCGAGTTCACCACTTGTACATATACTGCCAAGCTTCCACCACATGTACATGTACTGCTTGTTATGCCCTGAGACATATGCGGCTCAATTTCACCACATGTACATGTATGGCCAAGCCTACACCCCACGTGCATGTACCGCTTGCTCTACCTTCATATCTGTCTAAAGTTAGACATGTACTTCTGAAGGCTGGAGCAAGCACCACAGCACTACATGTGATACAGCTTGGCAATACATGTACCTGTGGTGAAAGTGAGCCGCATATATCTGAGCGTGCATCAAGCAGTATTTGTACATGTGGTGGAAATGGTGGTAACGTGTACATGTGGTGAAAATGGCGGTAACGCGTAGTACATATGCGGCTCACCTTCACCACATGGACAAGCTTTGCCTTTGTAAGGACACGGCGCCAAAGCCACAGTCTTTTCACTCTGGTGTGGTGCTTGCACGGTCGGGATGGAGCACTTATTATTTACTCGAAAAAGTGTTAAGTGTGCATGACCCGGCACATTATCTACTGCGCCAGACGTCTTACAAGTCGTCCATTCAGGGCTTTCAACGTGTTTCAAGATGTTCTGAATCCAGATCCGCTGTGCATCTTCGAAGACATCACTACTAATCTACATGAGGTACTTGAACATATACGGCCCGTACTGTAATGGAGCCTCGAAGCCAACTTTTCGGCGTGGCATGCGCATGTTGACGTGCTGTCGCTGTGCGGTTTCGATGCCGCACCCGGGGTGCCGTGCGGTGGCCATGTTGGCAGAGCATGATGTGGTGGCATGTTGGCAGGGCATGATGTGTTGCCATGTTGGCATAGCATGATGTGTTGCCATGTTGGCATAGCATGATGTGATGCCATGTTGGCATAGCATGATGTGTTGCCATGTTGGCAGGGCACTGACGATGGTGTTTTTCATTTTCGGGATTTGTCCCTGGATAGGGCAGGAGGTGTTGCAGTGAAACGGGCTCAATCGCACCGTGTGTTGGCGTGTTGGCATTACATGCGCACATACTTACATGAGCATACCATATGCATGTACAAATACGATGCGCATATGCTCATCTGGCTCGCACAAACCCTTGCGTGGGAACACGACTAAGAAGACGCCATGTCTCCTGCAACAGGCCGGTCGCACGTCTAGGCGTCTGCTCTTCTTGGTTGGCTCGGATGCTGCACACAAACGTAATGGTTGGTTGGCTTTCGTGCTGCACACAAATGTACTGCTTGGTCGGCTTGCATGCTGCAAACTAAATATTTATCATTTCAAAAGACTGTATAATCTGAAAGGTGTAAAATTGTATGGTGATCCTGGCCCTGGTCTGTACATGCACTCGACGATGACGATCAAGTCCATATTTCAGGACAGATCTCTGAATCCCCGGATCTCGTCGCATATTCTTATATATATGCCTGTCAGCTCAGCAGCCTACAAGGGGATTAAGAGAGTTTCCGTGGGCTCGTGGTGGGTTGCCTGCCTCGTGGGTGCCACGTGGCTGGCGTTTTCGTACTGAAAGAAATGTATGCTACGTCTCACGTGTACAGCATGGATAACAATTATGTACACTTGAGCAACATCATATCGGAACTGCTCATTGGCATGGATAAATTGCTCGTCCTCTTCCATGATAGACCGGCGTTGTGCGAGGCTCGATTAATCAATCCAAATAATCGAATTGCAAGGATTCTCGTGTTGGCTCCAAAGAACGCCCACTTCTACTAGACAGCCGACTCTCTCAGTTGCAGCTGCAGACACTGCACGATTATCGTGTTCACGCGGATGGAAGTGCGGATGACCTGAAGTGAGCTGGGGGCGCTCCTGGGGGTGGAGGCCATTCAGGATGGTGAGAGACCCCATACCCCCCTTGCGGGCCACCGGGGTTTCGTCCATTCACGCAGGAAAATCCCTGCTCAAGTGGTACTAATACTGTTCCTTGATTAAGGAACAGCACAAGTATACTAAGAACTGCCGAGGCCGCTCCTAGGAGGGTTGGGGGTCTCTCAGCATCGAGGATGTCTCGACGTACAACGGATGTCTCGCCGAACAACAGATGTCTCGATGTACAACGGATGACTATCGCTATAGACGGATGAGGTCACAAATTGTGACTCAAACCGGCCTCGTTTATGTGGACTCATTCAAACGCCCACTGCTAGCAAGAGGCCGTGGAGCGTTATTGTCGACAACAGACAACTTGCGCCGGCTGCTGCCGGAATTCCATCCGGTACCTCCGGGATTCGCCCGAGCCCCCGACCGGCCGGCGATCGAGGAAAGCGCGTCCGCGCCGTTGCCAGTTTGGCCGCTGCTAATGTACCGCTCCCCTGGAGGTACACCACGGGACTGCGCGCGCCGGAAGGTGGTCGTCCGAGTGGTGATTACGGTACGCACGTTTCCGCTCGGCGTCGCAGGCGGGGAGAGTGCTGCAGCCGCGGCAGCAGCTGCCTCTTCCATAGCAAAGCGGCGTATGCGGGCGACTTGCTGCCGAGCTGCCCGTCCCCGAACCACAGCCTGCATGACATACGTGAGCAATTTCAGCTCGTCGCTCAGGTTGAGGTGTGGCGTGGGGTCAAACTGCCGGGAGTACTGGAGGGTGGGAGTTCAGGGCTCTTGTCCCCATCTTCATTTTCCTAAGTTGAGGCGTGCCGGGGGCCGAACGGGCTGGTAGGCTAGGAGCGGCATCTAGTTCAGTCGTACTCTCCTGCAGGACCGGCATCTGCTAGCTAGCAAAAGACCGGTTATGTTCGAGCACAAGACCACGTGGTGGAGACTACCTTCACGTGCTGGTGTTGTTACCAGTGACGGCAGGTACTGGCAAAAGACACTTGCGGCAACTCAGACAATTTCATTAGTTTCTTCTTCCCGTTGTCAATTTCAGAATTGACCACACGGTGGAATGACTTCGCCTCTTCTGAGGGAGCCAGCTTGAGACGCCGCTCGACTTAATATGTAGAATCTGGCCAGAAGGTACCGGTAGGACCACGGGTTGCATATGGAATTTGCACGAAGAAACAAAGGAAATATTGCATTCTGAACGTATTAATGCGTTATGACATTCATTCAGACATCATATGCATGCCGAGATGGCTGGGAGGCCTTCCCGGTGGAGACCCCAATAGGGGATTGGCGACTAGCTAGTCGCCAACTGCCCACCTGGATCTTGAGAGCAGCATCTTCCTGCTGAAGAACAGATCGGCGCCGGAGATCCTGCCGAGTAACATGCCCTCTAAACGCGGCCTGGATGGCTACAGCTGCTGCATCGTACGTAGCGCGTCCCAGGTGGGACGCGTTGACTGCGGCCTCTGCCTGTGCCTGGCGTTCCGCCTGCAGAGACATGTCCCAATCTCGTGAGCTCGATGGAGAGCTCTGTGAAACCCCTTTCAACGGTTGGATGTGGCCATTGATGGCTCATCCGCCTTTGCAAGAAGACCTTTTCACAATTTCACATATTTCACTTTCTCCTTTCTTTCACTCCCTTTTAAAACACACACACACACACACACACACACACACACACACACACACACACACACACACACACACACACACACACACACACACACACACACAGAAAAACAAACAAAAACACGTTTGAAAAGTTCATAGCCCTCTGATAATCTTGAGCACCGCATGTCGCACGCCAAACGCACGTTCTCAAAGTCCGCCAAGCTCGACCGGGGCAACCAGCTGCCATGGTGGGTGCGGGATGGCTGACTATTGATAATACCATTATGGCCGTGGAGGGTGCTCTTACAACAGGCGGGGTGGCGGGTATCCCCGATCAAATGAGAAAAACTTGAAACTTCACTCTGAATAAAAAGATTTGTCGTATATTATAAATATTTTTGAATGCCGCTAGTGTAAGGTGCAAGCCCAGAGGGACATGATGTTGCATGCGCAACATACCAAAATTTTAAAATGATTCATTGTTGCCAATGGCCGGGATGAGGTAGGATGGAACGGTGCGGTGGCAATTGAGAACGATTCTGCAACGTTACTGTATACATGCTAGGTAGCTACGCTGGTGTGCGCAGAGCATGCTGGGTATCTTCATACATCGGGAACCCACTGCTTAGTGCTAGCTTCAAAGTAAGCTAGCAATTGCTGGAAAAGGCCTTCCCGGGTGACGACCATTATTGGAGATGTAAAGAAATCTACCATGTCAACGAAGCATTGTCGTTCAAGGGCATGGCTGCAGTGTATTGCGAGTAGAAAGAGCCCAAGTTGCAGAGCACGGGTGGCATGCAGAGAAAAAGAAACCTGCGCACACATGTACCGTGCGCGCGCGCACGCACGCGCGCACACACACACACACACACACACACACACACACACACACACACGAACACACACACACACACACGAACACACACACACACACACACACACAGAGAGAGAGAGAGAGAGAGAGAGAGAGAGAGAGAGAGAGAGAGAGAGAGAGAGAGAGAGAGAGAGAGAGAGAGAGAGAGAGAGAGAGAGAGAGAGAGAGAGAGAGAGAGAGAGAGAGTGAGAGAGAGAGGGGGGGGGCGGGGGTTAGGAGATGGGCTCGCGCCAGATGAAAGCCTTCGATGCTCTCAGGACGGATCAAGCACAACATCACGTGCACTTCAGGCTCTTTTGGCGCGGCAGCGGCCCTCAGAAAGCCCTCGGCCAATGAGTGTCTTTTTAAGAGCTGGGCCATGTCCACTTCCCTGCACAGGCCATGCCGGATCAGGCCAGGCCGGATGCTCCTTTTCAACGGTTGCCATCTTACCATCATCTTCTTTACCACTTTATTGACTGGGGATGTGGTCCCCGTAAGTGGGCTTTTGCTGCTAATAGAACTTGTGGATCTACCTTTCCCATGTTGAAGTTCTTCTTTGCCCTTCGGGCATGAGTTACCTTGTAGGTATGGCTTTCGGGCATGCTTCACCGGTGCCTCACGAGGTACCTCACCTCGTAAGGATGGCCTTTACTCTACTGGCATGATTCATCTCAAAAGGACGGCCTCCGCTCTTCTGGCATAACTCACTTCGTAAGGATGGCTGCATTCTGCTTGCTATGGAAAGCAGATGTGCGTTCAAGAGAACACTCTCTAGAGCAAGCTACATTCCTACTTCATTCTAGTGTCTTAGATGGGCTGTGGACCTCATATTGGTAGCAACCGATGTAGAGGTTGTACATGGATATGAACATGTACACATACCCTCCAGCTGATTTGGGCCGCCAGCTGGCTCTATAGAGGACTAGTATAGCAGGTCCTCACTGTTACAGTATACTTGTAGCTTATTAAAGTCCTCTTGATTGCACAGACATTGTATGGGTAGGTTTAGTAGAACGTTAGACTTCGGGCGTTCCCATTCATGAAGTTATTCAGGACTGCCTATGTATTGATGTAGGACTAGCAGCAATTATGGGACTGCATTGTTCCATCGCCAAGCGGGCCATCTTCTGCGGTGCTACCATATGTCACCATACGTCAGCATATATATGTTCTCGTGGCCCAGTGGGTCACCATCTTCTGTGGTGCAGTATAAAAGTTGGTCTTGCAAGCAATGAGGACCTTTGGTGCCAAGGAGGAGGCCTTGACCACACAAACGTGCAGCCCCGATGGCATCGTCCACTCACACAGATACGCACACCCACATATCTGGCCACGATTTCTGGGTGTATGTATCTGTTTAAGCCGGCCCACGTGCACACACATGCATGTACGGAATTGAACGCATTATGCAAACGACGTAGATTAATTCAAAGAAGGCCTTTGAATGGAAAATAAGGCCTTAAGGCAAAGGGGATACGCAAGACCAATGCATTTGCACCCACATCACGAAAGACTTGCTGGTACTGTGAATATGCTGACAATGATTTGGACATGAGAGACGATGTCCTGCTCCCAGCGCATTGTGCCCAGTTCTCAGGAGGGCATGTAGCAGAAGGAACTAACCTTCCTCGTGCTCGTTCTTGCTCAGCCAAATGGGTCAGACGCTCGAGGTCCACTCCCTGTTGCTGACGCAGAGCTGACATGGCACCGCGAAGGGTGGCCACCTGGCGATTCACGGCTTTGCTGGCAACTCGTTCTGCCCGTGCTTCTCTGACCTTAGCTTCCACTTCTTTCTGTAAGGTGCGAGAACCCTGTTACTCTCCCTCATCCTCCCTCCCTCCGTCCCTTCCTTCCTTCCTTCCTTCCTCCCTCCGCCTCAAACATCTGGCTTTGTCTATTTGCTGTGTGGAATATGCAGATTGCAGTGTAACGGTTTGAAGTGCGTGCCTCGCAAATGAACTTTGTGAGCTGCAACTGCAGTGGAAGGTTTGCAATGGCCTCGCGACCTCTGGCTCAAATGACTGGATCTCGGTACAAAAGCAGCAATTTTGCCAGAATCACAACCTTGCTTAAGCTTCACTCTTTTGTGCAAACATAGTCACTTGCTCATGGAACAGGGTATGCAGGACTGGTCGCTTCTAGCCATAGCGATGTCGCCATAGACGTGTCGTTGCTGATGGAAGAGGGTCGACACGGTTAATCTCACGACTGTCATCTGTGAAAACTCATTGAAGGTTTGACATGATGGGGACGGCCGTCCTGCCACGTCACACCAACGCAGCATGACGAACCAATAGTCGCCAGAGCACCTTATTCTGAAACTCAGGGTTGACATGTCGTCGAAAGAGTTGGAAACCCGATTTGTTGGGAGGTGGAAGCAGTGGGGCAGGCTCTATTTAGATGAGCATCTGCAGGAGGCCGAGCAAGGAAGAGAAAGGGTTGGCAGGTGGAGGGGGGGGGAACCTCCAGTGGAAGCAGGAGCAGGTTTTATGTAGGTGTCACACCTGCAGGAGGGGGGTGGGCGGTGGGGACCCTCTAGTGAAAGCAGTGGAACAGGTGTTATGCATACATATGCAGTTAGACACCTGCAGGAGGGTAGGCAAGGAAGAGGAAGGGTCGGCCCCCCGGGGGGGGGGGGGGGGGGAACCTCCAGGCTTTCAATTTGCTGCTTCAAGCTGGCGACAGTGGTGGCATGGTCCTGGAGCACGGATCGAGCCAGTTTCTGGTCAGCCGCACGAGCATGTTTAAGGACCTCCACGTGACGCTTGACGCAAGCCAACTGCCTTCGGAGCTCCTCAGCCTCCCGCACGGCTTCTGCCGCGGCTTCTGACCTCACGGGCTCCTGTCGGTGCACATCTTGGTGAAGTTGGGATTGTTCTCCGTCCTCCAGCTTTTGGGTGGTGTGCACGGTTGTAATTAAATAATACATTCCTCTCCATCCCAAGAAAGGGAAACTCCTCTGTCACAACTCTGCTGAGGAGCATGCCACGTCCACAAGGGCACACACGCAGCAACTACCAACGAGACTGTCATGCCCTTTGGCTTTCCCATGCAGTTCCCACTTTCGCAATTGTCACGCTTTTCTGGGGGTTTTTTTTTTTTAAAAAAAAAAAAAAATTAAATTGCGCTTCCATCGAGCTCCCACTCTCTTTCTGCTTATCACTGGGCATATGCTCACCGCAGCAATGTCCAACTCCCACCTCCCTGTGCTGGCCCAAAGCTAGACCAAGTATTGGGTGCATATTAACAAAGCAGGTTCTGTGATGCTGGAAAGGATCCCTCCCCCGCCCCTCCGTCTGGGGGAGGTGGGGGGCAGGAGGGGTGGTCCTATTGACCGCACCCCGTTTAAAACCTCAGTACCTGGAATGGTGTTCAAAGTTGAGAAATACTCGAACGAAGTCAGTTGCCCTTCATGCTTATAACTTGCACATAAGGGCCCTCAGAGCTTACTTATCAGCAACAGGTCCTTTGAGGTGGTTGGTATAGGTTGAAGTAACGTATGTTCGGAGGGAGGAAAGCTATGCAAGCACGTGCGATGTTGGTATCAATAAGCGTGGTGCCTACTGTTCGCAAGATGCCCTTCAGTCGATCCACCTCCTCATGTGCAGCTGCTAGCTGCCGCAATTGCAATGCAACCTTCTTTTCCGCATCTTGCAGTCGTTTCTTGTAGGTTCTGACATTGCTGGCAAGCACCTGCCCGATGATGTTTCTGGTGTGGGTTTCTACAGTGCACATGCCCTGCCTATAAACAGTGGGACATCCGTTGCATCGAATCCGCATATCGACTGGGATCCAGAAGTTGCTGCTACTTGGAGCTCCCCTAACAGGAATGCTCCCTGGCCAGTGGGATGTGTAACGTCAGTCATTTGCTCCCTACTGCACCACAACTGGCAACGGATGATCCCTTACGGACAAAGTCGATCTTAAGCCCCTGTAAGGCAGTACCGGGAATTCTTGCAGCAGGTACGAGGCTCTGGACTTGTATTAGTCATGAGGGCGTTGGGCCCCTCCTGCTCTCCCATACGTGTTTTGGTAGACTCGGGGCCCCTAAGGCCCCGAGTATGAGAACACTCTTGTTCCCCTAAGAGTTTGAACCCTTGTACCGAGGATGCATTCTTGAAAGTCTGGCCCCGGAGGCTTGCAAGAACATGAATGTTCCTTTGAAAGTTGCAACTCTTGGAAGAATATTCTTAATACTCCCACAGTCTTCATCCTGTAACTAGGTTACTGCGGTTGTATGATCTGAAGAACACCGTTTTGGACTTGAAACAAGTCTGCGCTTGGGGTGGTTTTTAGCGCACCACGAATGGGAGAGCTTCCCAAAAAGGAAGCTTCAAAGCTACTCCCGATCGATTCTAGATATTGCAGTTAAGGACACTTGCCCTCTTCGATTAAGGTTATTAACAGGCATAGGCATTGTTTTTCTATATCGCAGCAAAACCAGGGAAGCTATGCAAGTTCTCGTTGGAGTCTACACGAAAATAATGATCTTTACACACATCTCGCAAACAAATTACATGAATTATAAGTACAGCAAATGAGACAGAGGGAAGCGCAGCAGGCATGCAAAAGTCTTTATGGTTAAACCCTGGCCTTCAGCAGTGCAACACCCATACCTTATTGTCCACAGCAATATTACGCAATCGCGGAGGCAGATCCAGCACCGCGGATTCCGCGAAGCTGGATTCCGCGCAAGGACTACGAGCTCGATCGTGCATGGCTCTTGCCCCAGGAGATGTCCATGCTATCCCCAGTCCATATCAACGTGGGTTCTCAAGACCGAAGCACAGCCGTTTGAAGCAAGAAGATGTTACAAGAGAAGTATATGACTATATCAGAGAGGTATCATCGACCTCTCACAGACGCCAGACCCTCCAGCTTGCCGCGCACACACGTAACCTTGCACGGCCCCGGGGCTCGAGACCGCTGTTCGCATTTGCGATTGCCCCACACGCACAAGTTTCTTCAATCACATGCGTTCTGTTGGGACATGTCCTTGACGTGGATGGAGGAGTTGGTGAAGCTCGACCCGTCTGCGATGATGTCCTGATTTCTTCCAAAGACGCACTTTTCTGTACTGTAGATTTGTCACGTGTCGAACTGTACTACGGCAGTTAAACGGTGCCCCATACGCAGCTAGGGTCCCAGGTCTCTCAAGTCCTGCGCAACGACAGGTTTCCACGACTCCGCATCAAGAGTGACTGATTGATCTAAATAATAGTTTTGGAAGTCGGCGCTACCTTTACCACATTGTTGATCTTGTCCTTGGAGGCGAACCGGTTGACGCTAATCACGATCACGCAACATTGACGTTGTAGTACTGTGGCAACTCCCATGGGATGGTTGTTGTATTACTCTAACACAGCTTCTCATTGTGGCTTATTGCATTCGTTACATTGCTTACCCTTGGTGCCTGTCGACCTTGGCTGCCCAATATGTTTCTTGGAATGGGCACAAGGCGGATGCTGAATTTTTACACTGCCGCTTTGAGAATTTACCGGGCTATAAAATTAGATTGCGTGAGCACATTCTCCAGTGGCTCTACAGGTCTTAAACATTTGCAAGGGCAGATAACAGTTGTACCTATGCCTCAACTTAGTCCATACATGTCATCTGGTAAAGTTGTGCACTGGATGAAGCTACCTGGAGACATAATCAGTACCTACGACGTGCTATTTGAATGTCAGACGACCAACCTGGTGTGTCACCTTTCGGCAGTGCTTACCTCCCAGCCACAGTGTCTACAGGGCCAGGAACTGTCCATGGCTGACATATTGTTCATGCAGAATGGTGTAAACTGTCTTCTGGCCATGGTGTTTGTGCTCAAGAAGGTAGGACTTGCGTGGAAGTGTACGTAGATGTCTATCAAGACAGTCCGTAGCTAATTTTAGTGTTATGCCTTTGCTCTTTGAAGATGAACAGCCATGTGGACCACCTTTTTTGAGCAAGTGGATGGTTGGCTGCAGTCGGAGGAAGCGTACCGTGTTGGTGATTTTGCGGGAGAGGTATCCATGTTGGTGGAAGCGCAGGACGAAGGGATCTTGGCCAGAGTCCTCGTGGCAGAAGGGCACGAAGTAGCTGTACACACGCCTGTGGCCGTCATGTGTGAACACACAGAAGATGTTGCAGTCCTGTCTGACATTGATTTGTCGTCCCAAGAATCTGAGCAATGGCTCAAGTCAGCTAGGTCGATAACTTGGCAAGCGTACCTCAAACATCGTAGCGCGGGAGGAAAGGGCTGTGATTAGTACTGGAAGCATATAGAAGTTTGACTCATTGGGCTTCGCAGTTCCTCGATGCGAAACTGAGAAATGAGAGCGCAATGCGTGCTGTGGTGCATAAGCTTATGCTCAAGGTAAGAAGAAGGGGTCAACAGACATGAACGGCTCTACAGGATTGTCATGCATGGTTTGCCAGATGATTTCCTGGGTTGTGCTGTGATGAATTTAACAGCCATAACATATTATGCCAGATGTAAGGCAGATCCCGTTGTGTGGCACTGCCGGGCTTGCGCTTGCCCAAAGTAAGGAGGTTATGTGGTACTGCTGGGCTTGAGTATGCCAAATGAGAGACAAGTACCGTTATGTGGTACTGCTAGGCTTGAGTGTGCCTGATCAGAGAAAGGTACAGGCATGTGGGAAAGTGAGGTCTGCGTATGCCTGTTGTACCTTGTAAATTGCCCCAGACCCAGTCACTGAGTGTGCACCACAGTTGTTCACTCAAGGTTGGGTATACTTCTAAAAACGGCGAAGTTGCTAGGGACCCTGCCGTTACCAAAGTTCTGTATCATTTTGTGCCACTCAGGCCATGTTGCCTCAACGACGTAAGTAACTCAGTGTTTGGCTTCACTTCTGGTTCCTGACCCCACTACCCCAAACCACAACTGCGCTTCCAGACGTGCAGTCACTTGGCGGCCCAACCACAAGGCAGCGAGCGAGCGAGCGAGAGAGAGAGAGAGAGAGAGAGAGAGAGAGAGAGAGAGAGAGAGAGAGAGAGAGAGAGAGAGAGAGAGAGAGAGAGAGAGAGAGAGAGAGAGAGAGAGAGAGAGAGAGAGAGAGAGAATGTCCAAACATGTTCGCCATCCAAGCAGGCCACTGCATTCGAAACCATGGTGCTGTGCCTCCAATCGGCATAATATCCATTCACAGTCTCGATTTATCACCATTCCGCTGTATGCCTGCGAGATATGGTGATTGGTAACTTGACCTGGCAGATACACCACCATTTGTTGCTGTGCGAACTTCCGAGCCCCCACATCATTGTGGATCACAAATCAACATGAAGCGCATGTCGCAGTTAAATGGCACAGGCACAGTGGACGTTGTGATGCAGATACCAAAGGGCCCAAAAAGCACACGGAAGTGGCCCAAGACTCCAGCCAATTCAGCCAGACCGGGGCTGGTCCAAGATCCAGAACCCTATCTTTTAAGAACAGTTTCAAAATTAAAAGTTTACAAGAGTGGAGAACTTCGCCATTGTACTACAGTGTGACTGTAGGTGCCTTGACGAGGATGAAGCGCCAAACTACTCCACTCTCCCTGTTGCTCAGTCAAGGGGCTGCACGACTGTGCAATCGGGCAAAGGGTACATATGTTGCCAGGCCGCAAGGGGAATATATGTCGCAAGTCCGCAAGGGAGATGTATGTCGCAAGTCGGCAATCCAATCCTGTCATGTCGACCTTCAGATGCCCACAGAGACTTTCTTCTGAAATGATCTTCTGGGGCAGCGGCCAGCCCTTGCCCAGGAAGGAACACCACCTGAAACGACGCCAGGTCTGACAGCTCCCAAGGAGATGCCGCAAACACAGTGGATTGGCGAGGCACATGCACTAGACTCTACCTCGTGTACGTCACGGGATCTAGCCGAACGGGTCGTTCATAGGGTCTAAGTACTCGCCAGAATACTCGGCGATCCGAGCACATTGTGCCGCCACCTCGTGCCCGTGAAGTTCTTGGATGAAGGCAAGCGCCATGTCCATTCCCGCAGATACCCCTGCCGACGTCCAGATCTTGCCGTCCTTGACCTGCAGTCCACATCAAGCAATGAAGAAGCATTCAGTCGCTTGTGCAAAAGCCCAGACCCCCCCCCCCCCGCCCCCGCGCAAGGGAGGGGGGTGGGTTGTTCATACACTAGTTTGGTTGCACTTGACTATGGCATATCACACAAGAGCTGGCAGGACGACAGATAGATAAGACAGAGTGTGGCGTACTTGCGAATGCCTTCTCGTGCGCACACGCATCCATGGCGTGTACACTAACACACACACACACACACACACACACACACACACACACACACACACACACACACACACACACACACACACACACACACACACACGCGCGCGCGCGCGCGCGGAGTGGGGAAGAGAGAGGGGGGGAAGACAAAGGGGAGAATGTGGGAAGTTGAAACACACACACACACACACACACACACATACACACACACACACACACACACACACACACACACACACACACACACACACACACGCACATGCACGCACGCACACACACACACACACACAAACACACACAGGCAGACGCACACACATACCCTCCCCCCCTCTATCTCACACACTCGCGCGCACACACACAGGCATGCATTCCTCCCCCCCCCCCCATACACACACACACACAAACAGGACGGGTTCGGGAGGAGGGGCACGCAGAGCAGGGTTTAGAGAGATGGATGCGGCAATCCCAAGTCCTGCTCGGCCATGCTAAGTGTCCCAGCGGGCAGAACTTACCCAGCGTGCCTTTTTCAGCCATTTTGTGGTTGGACCTTGTTGTATAACCCAGTCCCAGGCCCTCTTGTTACTGGTGGCCTCCTTCTTGTTTAGCACACCCGCCGCGGCCAGCAGCCCGGCCCCCGTGCATACACTTAACACAAAGGAAGCCTCCTCTGCCTGCTTGGCAAGCCAAGCAAGGAGATTCTGGTTTGTCACCTCTCTGCGGGTTCCAAGGCCACCTGCACATGCCAAAAGCCCTCAGCACTGAGTGATAAGTGTCAGACAGTGCTGAACGCTGCAAGCCCTTCAAGGCTACTATGAGGAAGTTAGCAGCAACTGGACCTCTTCTCTGGCGAGAGCGTGTTGATATGCATCTATAAACCCTTTTGCGTGCCAGCCTTTTGTGTGCCTTCAAGAGAAAAACGAGCAGTGCATGAACGCTCTCTGCGTGTTTCCAAGTGGATGGTGAGCAATTCGAAACCAAGATTGAAGAAACTGGCGAGAGTATCAGACACAATTCGGTAGTGTGCTGCTCTCACGAGCAATCGATAACAGAAAGGAGCCTTCGTCACCATGGCTGGCTTCGCACCTGGAACGAGGAGGCAGGCCAGCGGAGGGCAATCCTCAAGTCCGTACTGTATGGTAACTCATATTAGCAACTTATATAACTGATCCATGTGGATACTCTACCATTATGGTCGGCTCAGACTGTTCCAAGGATACACTCGCGACTTGAATGCATCTAGCAACTTCCACCACCGGGATGCTAATGCAGATTTTAGGGGGCCCTCGCCTGTGCAACTGTGTCAATCCCGACATTGGAAGCTACTGGCCCGGCACGTTCAGCTACGGAAACCACTTGCCAATCCTCTTTCAGAGAGGAAAACATCTCTAAAGGTCCGTAGGCGTCGAGAACCTCGAAACCAGGAAACAAAAGCAGGCCTAACCTACGAGGACTTCCCATTTAAACAGATGATGTACAAGTGTCGTGACTGTTCAGCAGTCGCACGCCTAGGCTCACGGATTCTGCGCTAGCAGAAGATGTATGTCGGGAAAATGAAACCGAGCATCAATTCACACTTACACAATATGGAACGTTCAATTGATCATAAGATCCTCTTAAAAAGCTGTGATGAGGCAGACAAGGAAACCAGGGAGAACGCAGCGAGCAGCGACGGGAACCTCCTCCAGGCGGTACTGTCCTGCCACTACAGATCCGAATCTCTCTGCTTGGAAACGAAGCCATGGTGGCCAAACCGTTGTCCAATTACTCCTCTGCTTAAGTTAAAATGATCCAAACAGATACCATCATCTTGTAATGTGTGGCTTCCTCGCGACACCGACCTTACCGTAGTACGATCAAGGCAAAGGACTGGGCCTCGTGGCATCGCTTCTCTGCAGTGCGTATGGAAGATTTGAAATATGTTCCTGAAGTTTTGCCCAGTGACCTACAGGCAACTTGCCTCGAAGCTTCCCTAGTCACAAACGAGCCCTTAGTACTGAGAGGTGAGCACCAGTTTTGTCCACGAGCGCATGAATGTGTGTTCTATACCGAACAGAACTCCTGAGAACACCTTTTCCTCATGATCTTCAAAATGTGACGCTGCCATTAGGTGGATGTTTTCAGGACTTGCAGCAGGATGGAAAGCCCGACATTTATGGACGGGGAGGGAGGGGCTGAGATATCTACGGGATCTTGCTGGAGGCAACTTTGTAGAGGTATGCGGGAAATCGGCCCCCTTCAGTGAGAATGCCGACTAAACGTATTCACGCCTGACAATGAAGCGTCCAGAGCAACACACACACACACACACACACACACACACACACACACACACACACACACACACACACACACACACACACACACCTTTCTGAGGTGCCGAGTCTTCTGTGTGTAGCTGTGTGTGTGTGTGTGTGTGTGTGTCTGTGTGTGTGTCTGTGTGTGTCTGTGTGGGTGTATGTGCGTGAAACTCTGTGTGTGTGTGTGTGCGCGCGCGCGCGCACACGCATGTGTCTCCCTCCCCCTTTTTCCCTCTCCCTTTCTCACCCTTCTCTCCTCCCTCCTCCCCCTTTTCCCCTTCCCTCTCTCCCCGTCCGCTCCGCTCCCCTCCCCTCTCTCCTCCACACCTCAACGGCTCTGTGGATTGCTGGCAAGGAAAGACTTGCACACGCCATTAAAGATACTAACCCCTATCATTCAGTACAGCCTTCCCACGACCCGAAGACCTTCCAATTTAACAGGCTCTTACGACTCCATTTTTAGCTTGCACTACAAACCCACACCTAACTGTACAACATGTGCATCTTGCTGTACAAGTACCGCATCATGCTGCACACCTGCATCCTGCTGTACCACACCCTGCTGTGGGACCACCAAGTACTCACAGGTGCTGATCTGTTTCGCAGATCCGGGTTTTGAGGGTTTAGGGTTAGGGTTTAGGGAACTATTGCGCAGGACTTCCGGGATCCGTTTCAATATAGTTTCCACGATGTCTGTTGGTGCATGCGTTGATCGAAGTCCACATGAGATTGAGTTCATTTCTTGAACTACAGCGAGTCTAACTTCTTCTGTGAGGGGAGGGGGTGAGACAGGCGATGCTTTCAGAGTCATCCTTGTTTAAAGGGGATCTGCAAAGCCGCCAGTCTTTGGCGGTACCCTTCTCGCAGCTTCTGGATGTTGCTGTACAAAGACTGTGTAGCCAGGCTGGCACGTTTGAACCCTTGCATGGGATGAGAGAGGGAGAGCAAGGGCCAGGCTTGCAACCAGTGAGGGCCCCTCACAGTCGGCCTGTCTGATGTGATCAATCCCTCCCATCCCCTCCCTCCCCCTCCCTCTGCCCCCCCCTCTCTCTCCCTCTGCCCCCCCCCTCTCTCTCTCGCTCTCTTTCTCTCTCTCTCTCTCTCTCTCTCTGTCTCTCTCTCTCTCTCTCTCTCTCTCTCTCTCTCTCTCTCTCTCTCTCTCTCTCTCTCTCTCTCTCTCTCTCTCTCTCTCTCTCTCTCTTTCTCTCTCTCTCTCCCCCCCCCCCCACTTCCCCTTCTCTCTCCCCCTCCCTCTCCCCACCCCCACTTCCAGACATGTCTCTTCTTCCAAGTGAAAAGCTGTTCATACCTTGATAAGACATGAAGTACGTCGTATGTGATGATCCTGTCTCCAGACTTCAATTTGTCTTTCAGGAAGAGCATAAATTAGAACCTCAATAGAATAGTACGTTCTAGCCTGAAATTTGAGGATCGGGCCTCTGGCTGTGAAGCAGGAGGAGGAAGAAGAGGAGGAGGAAGTGGCGGGAGGGGGCGGTGACGGACGGCAGATGTACCTGGCCCAGGCGGGGATTTGGGCCCGGGAGGGAGGGGCCTGCCCCCTTGCACCCCTGTGGCCAGATCTCGAGGTGCCACCGCAGATTCCATTGCCTGATCTGGCTCAGGTCAATTTGTGGCTCTCCACCAGGTACTCTTCCCCTACCCTTTCTCCATCATGGGCTGTTACCTCCATCCCCCTGCCTGGCTCCTCTCTCTCTCTCCCTCCCTCCCTCCCTCCCTCCCCCCCCCTCTCTCTCTTTGCCTCTCTCCCTCTCCCTCTCTTCCTCTTCTCCCCTCTCTCTCCCTCCTCCTCCTCCCTCCCTCCCTCCCTCTTGCTCTCTCCCCCTCTCTCCCCCCTTCCCCTCTCTCACTGTGTGTAAGAGAGAGAGAGAGAGAGAGAGAGAGAGAGAGAGAGAGAGAGGTGTGTGTGTGTGTGTGTGTGTGTGTGTGTGTGTGTGTGTGTGTGTGTGTTTGTGTGTGTGTGTGTGTGTGTGTGTATGTGTGTGGGCGTGGGTGGGTGGGTGGGTGGGTGGGTGGATGGGGAGGGGGGCGGCAGCTCCACAGGGGTTTCAGGCTTCGTGCCACACGGGTCCAGCTTTCCCTCCACATGGCCTCCACTTTTTCCCCCAAAGTGGATCCAGGTCTCCTTCTACCTGATTTCCAGATTCTCACACTTATGGGTTCCAGACTGTTTGCCCCCAAACGTTCCACATGGGTCCAGTTTTGCATCCACTGCAGCCTTCTCATGGGCCCAGTTTTCCCTCCACTCCAGGCTTCACATGGGTCCAGTTTTCCCTCCACTGGGGCCTCCACATGGCTCCAGCTTTCCCTCCCACACAGGTCCCAGCTCCCTCCAAAGGGACCCAGGCATCCCCGCGCCCGGCCCCAGCCGTTCTTGCCCATGTGCTCACATGGGTTCCCGCAGGACGTCCCGCTCGAGCCTGCACTACGACCCGCACCACAATCTGCTGGTGGTGGTGGGGGGAGGCGGGAAGGCGGTACGCCTGCTGAGCCCCGCCAGCACCCGCCATCTGGCCCCCATGCCCGTGTGGGGAGAGTCCGCCAACCACTCTCCTGTGGACCTCCTCTCTCCGCACCCGGGGGTTCCGCTCGACCCCGCCACCCTGTCAGCGTGCTCAGCTGCCCAATGTGCGAAGCTCAATGTGCGCTACAGCTATTCCCCCCCCCCCCACCCCCTGGCGGGGTCTAGCACCACCAGCGAGCGCGTGTGGGGATGCGTATCTACGAGCAAGACAAAGATGCGCATGGGTGCGGGGAACCAGGGGGTGTGAAAGTCAGGTGTGCATGTTTGCATGTACTGGCAAAGGCCACGTGGAAAAGAAGAGGGCAAGTGTGCATGCATTCTTCCTTTTTAAGTGCCGGGGGGCGGAGGGCACTGTTCTCCTCACAAAACGTCGGCGTAAAACAAGAAAATTTTTCACATTTCCTAGCGGTATGCCGCCAAGGGGGGGGGGAGAAAAGAAAAGAAAGAAAGAACCTGCAGATTGCGTGCGCGCTTGATTCTGGTTCAAGGCAATGGAATTCAGCGGCAGCACGTGGCAAGCTTGGCACGGAGCGGCAGCCATCTGAAAAGTGTGAAGCCTGTCAGGCACGGGAGATCAAGCCCTGTCTTGGAAGGGCTGAAACTTTTCTGCTCAATCCAACTTGTTTTTGTGGTGTAGGAGGGGGACGTGCTGTTCATCCCAGAGGGCTGGTGGCACCAAGTGGAAACGAGCGGAGTGACGATAGCTGTCAACTTTTGGTTCGACTCGCCGTTCTCCCGCGTCATGAGCGCCAGCTCAGCACCCCACATGGCCCCTTACTACGCCCGCCGCATCGCACAGGCCTTGGGCCAAGGGGAGACGGCCGCCCTTCTCGCATCCCTGCGAGCCTCGCCCCTGCCCGCATCCGTCGACACCTGCCGTACTGCAGGCCGTACCAGCGACGATCACCCCGTACCCCCGACCGGTGGCGAGACGTGCCAGTCGGCAGGCAATAACGGGCGTGTTCGGGGTTCTTCGTCCATAACTGGAAGTACATGCCAGCTGGCAGGGGATGAAGAACATATCCAGCCCTCCGGGGACGTCCGCGGGTGCCGGGCCCCTCCGTCAGGGGATCCTGGCAGTCAGGCACTCAGCAGTCCCATCAGTGAGACCGCCGGAGCTTCCCAGCGTGCATCCCCCACCGGCCCCTCGGGAGACCTGCGGGAGCCGGCAGGCGAAAACGCACATCCGGCGTCGACCCCTTCACGCGTCACAAAGAGGCTCAGGGATGGGGGAGCTCCGGACACAAGGGCGGGAGTTGCCTGTTTAGGAGCGTCTATGCCGGTCAGCGGTAAAAAGAGGCGGAGAGAGGGCGGCGTCGAGCCGAGAGGGGGCGGCCCAGAACCGAATGGTGACGTCACGGTCGAGCGTGGTGAGTATCAAGATCTTTTCTATGGTTCTATCTTTTTGACATAGGGTGCTGCACTCTTACCACTCCCTCTGCCTCCACCACGCTGAGTGCATCGCTTTAAAATCCGCTGGTGATGATGGAGATGGTGATGGTGGCTTGGAGTGAACAGCGGCAGCATTTGGAAAGTTGCACGGCTTACTGTGCTTGAAGCGGGTTATGATGGTGGTGATGATGATGATAGCGTTGCTGGTGGCGATGTTGGTGATGATGGCGATGCTGGTGATGGTAACGATGATGATGACAATGGCGGTGGTGGTGATGGATGTTGATTGCGGTGATTCTGCTATGGTTGTTGTTTAATGGGGGGAAGTGTTAATGAGGGTGGGTTGATAAGAATGGGGGGATTTTGTCATTTGTGACTGGCACTGTGCAACATGGTGCTGCCGATGATTATCATGATACAGATAAACGTACAAGAAATGCACATTAATTGTGTGTGAATGTGAAAAGAATTATGTATGAAATGGTAGATGTACCTGAAGATAATGATGATATACAAAAGCTGTGCAATAAATGTGTATGCAGCTATATGTACAGTTATAACATCATGTACATGTACTATTTTGTGTACATCTCATTCACAAAATGGTGCATGTACATGATATGATAAATTTACATGACCAGAGCGAGGGGTGCTAAAGGCACATGAACAGAGCGAGGGTTGATAAATGCACATGAACATAGGGAGGGATGGTAAACGTGCTGGACAGAGCGAGGGATGATGAATGTACATTAACGAAGGGGGGGGGGGGGCGTGCAGAGATGGCGATGCGCATAGGGAGGCGGTCCTGAGCAGA
>KV908748.1:0-2500 GCA_002005505.1 Botryococcus braunii
TTTTTTTGTGCTCTTCCCCCCTGGCCCAGCTGCAGGATGGGCCAGCACCCCCCCTCCCCCCCCCTCTGGGGGGACTGTATGTTGGGTGCTGAGTTTGTCAGTGTAATGTCAAGGGGCAGATTGCAGGGTACTGGGATGCCTTTGAGAATGAGCCACCAACCCTAGGAGGAATTTATCCTAGTGCTAGCGGAGACAGCTGTTGGCAGTGAATTGGCTTGTTCTGTGTGGCAGGGGATGGCAAGTTGACCCCGCCTGTGGACTCCGTGGATTATGGTTGTACCTGCAGTGGTTGTGGTGAGCCCCACTTTGAGAGGCACATGTGTCTTTACAACACAAAGAGCTAAGAAGATACCATCCTGGACTATGCAAAGTTTCAGCCTTCGTACAATCTTTTCACCTGGGGTTCTTTTGGGATTTTTCCCTAGCCTGCTTCCCTGTCAGGCATCACTCCCCACCCCCCCCCCCCGCGTGTGCAGGCATGCGGATGCACGCACACGACCACACCACAACAACACACTCACAACCCACACACACACACACACAACACACCACCCACCACACACCGTGATGCATAGGAGTGCTCGTGATGTGTGAGGGTTGGGTTTGATGCCGTCCACTGCAGGCAACAGTTCCGTGACAGTTACTCGTGGTACGCCGTACGTAATGTTACTGGCTACGTTAGTAATGTCGCGCACCGTCATTGGGTTGCTGCGTGCGGGACAGCATGCGGCGTGGACAAAATATGGGGTTGGGGTCCGGGTCAGGTTTGCCGAGGCATTGTGTGACTGGGCTACGAGTATGTGCACACAAAGTTGAGGCTGATGATCAAAAGGTCGGGTACTGCCTGTAGGCTGCAAGTGGAGGGATGGTGTGCTTGGAAGGTGATCCTGAGTTATCAGAATCCTCCTTTGGGTGTACGCCACTCTTGGATGTCTACTTTCCTCCGGAAGTCGTGCACTCTCCATAGGATGTTCATGCGCGCTCCACTGCATGTCATGCAGTCTCCTCTGGATTCCTGCACGCTCCTCCGAATGTCATGCACGTCCTGCGGATGTCGTGCTCACGTCTTCTGGATATCATGCACTGTCCTCTGGATGTCATGCACTCCCTCACTCCCTCCTTTGGATTTCATGCACTTCTTTGGATGCAATGCCCCTCCTCTGGATGTCGATGCGGTCTCATGTTCATGCATGCGCTTTCCTGTGGATCCTATGCGCGCACATGTGGATCCATGCGCTCTCCTCCGGGTTTCATGCGGACTCCTCTGGATGTATGCGCTCTCCTCTGGATGCCATGCGCTCACATGTGGATGCCATGGCTGCTGTGCATGCATGCAGTCTCCTGTGGATGCCATGCGTGCTCCTGTGGATGCCATGTGTGCTCCTGTGGATGACATGCGCTCACATGTGCATGCCATGTGCTCTCATGTGGATGCCATGCGCACTGAGCTGGATGTCATGCACTGTCCTCTGGATGTCATGCACGCCCCCCTCTCCTTTTGATGTTATGCCTCCCCTCTGGGGGTAATGTGCCCTGCGCGTGAATGTCATGCACTCTCCTACGCTCTGAAGTTTGCCTTGCTGCTTTCCCTCTGCCCCCTCTCACCGCAATCACCCCAGGGCCCCTCTTGGAAATATCATGGAACAGGTATCCGGATATTCATACATCCCTGGGAGGCGGTGCATTACCCCAGCGTTGGCTGTCCCTTGGGGGATTTGTGGGTGAGGAGGTTTGGGGGGTGGCCTGCCTTGACAGTAACGTGCAGTGGGAAGCAGAAATGAATGGATGGATGGATGGATGGATGGTTGGATGTTTGAAAGCTTGGTTTGAGGAAGGCTTTGAAGTAGATGTACTGAATAAGTACATCCAAATCCTCAATCTGCTTATCCAAACAGGTGGCCATGCAGAATTGGAGGGCAAAGAGTTTGTCATCGGGGACCAATTCACTCCGGCGGACATCTTTCTTGGGCAGACGCTGAGCGTGGCTGATGGTTTCGGAGGTTTGGTGGGGGATAACTTCCCCAACATCAAGGCCTACCATAAGCGCATTCTGGAACGGCCCGCCGCCCAGAAGGCCTACGCCTAGACAGGCAGTTGCCCAATCTGGCACTGCAGGTGTAGCTGGAGCTCCTCGCTGCTGGTAGGACTTTATACGCTGCCTTCACATGAGCAGTTATCAAACTAAACCACGGTCAACAGAATGTCCCGGTAGCAGGCTATGCATAGCATTGCTGGTTTCTTGAAAAACATCGGGTTGCATATTTCAAGGGTTTGAAGTGCACGTACACACGTGCACCAACATGCGCACTATGGTGTGCACAAGTATGCACAAACTTTCACTTGTTCGTGCGTTCCGTCCATTCTATTATGATTATTGCAATGGTGCATTTGACGCATTTCCCAAGGGTGCGTGGTACAAAAATAAATGTGTTCAAGTGCATGTACATATACTGTGTAAAGGCACATGCATGTGCAAGTGCACATAGGTATACCGACACAG
>KV908748.1:7500-15000 GCA_002005505.1 Botryococcus braunii
GCGCTGCACACCTGAAGGTCGCTCTCAGACAAGGGTCCTCGGCTGTCACGGATGGCCTTGCACACCCTCTGGCCTGTCTTCGGATCCATCCAGTCTGTTTCCCCATATATGAAACTCACCGGCACCTGTCCCCACACATGCCAAATACATACTTCACGACTAAGTATCAAGATACCGATGATACATGAAGAATTTTGAGCATAAATACATGGAGGGAAGCCTCGCCATAAATACGTACTTTTTATTTCATTCATGCACATGCTATTTCCTTGTTTAGTTATGCTTCATATCCCACACCTTTCGTGCACCCCCGACTGTGATTTCTTCCATTCCACATTGAGTTTCCTTGCTCAGATTATTCAGATACAGGATTTGGCCTACAACAAGAGAAGCAAGACTGAAGGCCACCTGGCACAGAGTTCGAGCACTTGCTGAATCCACAACTGAGTGTGCAACAGTGGGACGATAGGAGATGCAGGATCCGAAAAGGTAAACGTGCGATGGCCAGGGGCAAACAATCGACGCGTGCCTCTGTGCGTGCATAACTGTGGGTGTCTATGTGCATGTGCATATGTTTGTGGGTGTGTGTGTGTGTGTGTGTGTCTGTGTGTGTGTGTGTGTGTCTGTGTATGTGTATGTGTGTGTATCTGTGTGTGTACGGGTGCGTGTGCGTGCGTGGACGCGCGCGCGCGCGGCGTCTGTGTGTGTGTGTGTGTGTGTGTGTGTGTGTGTGTGTGTGTGTGTGTGTGTGTGCGTGCGCGCGCGCGTGTGTGCACGCGCACGCATGTGGCCAAATCCTAAGTATGTGCACTATCCCTTGGTGATGTGTGGGTCCTCAGAGAGCCGGGAGGGGGGGGGGGCGAAAGGTGCAATTGGGGGAGGGGTGGAAAGGGCTGCAGACTCGAAGTTCATGGAGGCGGCCTTCGAGAGGATGGCGGGCCCAGGCGAAGGGGGCCAACAAATGGCTGAGTGCAAACTCCCCGCTGCCCTTTGCCGCCATAATGTGGTAGAAGTAGCGCTCAAACCGACTGGCTTCCTCCACACTGAGCCCAGTCCCCTCTCGAAATCTGCGCCACCCATCCCCCTCCTTCAGCTTGCATCAACATGCAAAGCTCTGAGGAGCCGACAAGCACTTTGCTGAGCCCCTCTTCTCCCTGACCCACACCCCCCCTTCCCACACACCCACGCACACGCAGGTGCGCGCGCGCACACACGTACACGCACGCACGCACGCACGCACACACACACACACACACACACACACACACACACACACACACACACACACACACACACACACACACACACACACACACCCACCCAGACCCATACCTGCAACAATGAAAATAACAAAAAAATTGACACCCAAATCACAGGCATTGGTCCAAGTCATGCTCATGGCACAAGCTTCCTAAAGCACAGACTTTGAAAACAAAAGGACATATATTGAGAACAAAGGACAGACCGGTTGCGGACATATCTCTGGATGACACCGGGCCCCCAAGGGCCCAGGCTGCGGATGACGGAGCCCGGTGTCACGCCAGCGTCCCACATGCGGTTCGTCAGGCGGTACAGCTGGCCCCGCAGGGTCCAGGGGTTCCGAGCCCATTCTGGTTCTTTCCAAGAGTCTGGCATGGTCCCCTGTTCAGCCCGCCTCCCCCATTGCCCACCAATCCAGCATCGCCTTTCCTCGTGTTAGAATATTTTATTTGAAGCAAGCTCCTTCTCCCCCTCCCTCCCTCCCTCTCCCTCTCTCAGAGTGTGTCTGTTTATGTGTGTATGTGTGTGCGTGTGTGTGTGTGTGTGTGTGTGTGTGTGTGTGTGTGTGTGTGCGTGTGCACATGCTCTGTACTTTTGAGTGCATGCCCATGCACCTGGGTCTGAGCATGCGCTCTGCTCTTTGTATCTGCAAGTGCCCCTCCGGCCCGCTCACACACCAAAACACCACACACACACACACACACACACACACACACACACACACACACACACACACACACATACACACACACACCACACACACACACGCACGCACGCACGCACGCACGCACGCACGCACGCACGCACACACTCATATCCCAGGCTTCCATGTTCGAAAGTCCCAACCCCAGGGGCAGACCCTGCGGGCGCTGTGGCCCCTGTGGGGTGGGGCCCTTGAGGGGAACCGGGAGGAGGGGCTCACCACGCCGGCAGGGCAGACGAGGAGGAGGTGCTGCACATGGTCAGGGTGTCGGAGCGCGTAGGTGGCTGCCACATAGCCCCCCAGGCTGTGTCCCACGAGGACCATGCGCCGCAGGCCCATGTGCTCCCGCCACTTGTGGAGGGCCTCCACGAAGAAGTCTTCGGCCTCCTCCCGAGACCGCGCTGGAAAGGGCGGCCTCCCTGCGCTCCCCCCTCCCCCCGCTGTCTGAGCCCGCTGGGGCGACCGCTCGGAGAGAAACCCACAGGTCCCTCGAGTTCGAGAGAGGGACTAGCAGCCAGTAACCTTTGGTCACATGGGACTGCTAGGCTTGCAAGCGGCTAGAGGTTGAGACTGCCACAAGGAGGTACGACTACCACATAGACAGAGGTTCCAGTTCGACATCTGAGGGGCTTCCCTTACTGCTGTGGGACATCCGAGGGGCTCAAATGCGTGACAAGGGTGTGGCATGTCCACCTTTGTTGTGTGACAAGAATGCGACTCATCCGCCTCTGGAGTGTGACAAGGACGAGACATGTTCACCACCGTTACATGGCAAGAATGCGGCTCGTCCGCCTCTGGAGTGCGACAAGGACAAAACATGTCCACCTTCGTTGTGCGACAGGAATGCGGCTCGTCCGCCTCTGGATCAAGACAAGGGTGTGACTTGTCCAACGGCCGCTCAAGGGGCAGGGCTGGCTGGGAGCGGTAGAAGGGAGATACGGGAACAGTGAGAACCATATGACTACAGAGCCATGAGAGCTCGGCGACCACCCTTCTGGCAGCAAGAGACAAAGACGACGCAGAGACAGTCATCTCTGATAGGGGAGCAGGTATAGGGCGTGCATTGAGGAATGGGCAATTTAGACATTTTCCAGTGAAGCCTAGTGTTCCCTGCTTCCTATATGCCCCGTTGAAGTGCCAGCGTTCACGTCCCACCGCCAGGCTGTGATAAAACAGCCAGACGCGCACGCAGGCATGCTTACACACATGGGCGCGCGCATGGGCACCCGGGCTCGCATACACACACACACACACACACACACACGAGACACACACACACACACACCCACACACAGACACACACACACACACACACACACACACACACACACACACACACACGAGAGCGGTGGACGTCCCCTTTCCTAGCTCGCGCATCTGCACTCTTCCTGGCGAACAAGGAGGCCAGTACCTCAACCACCCGTACGCGACATCCTGGCATTTGGAGACATGTGGAGTCAAATGCAGGCATTTGAGGCATGTGGAGGGATTTGGAGGCATGTGGAGGCATTTAAAGGCAATGGAGGCATTTGTAGGCATGTGGAGGCAGTTGTAGGCATGTGGAGGCAGAAGAGGAGGTGCACCTGACATTCCGGTGCCCAGCAGGTCGACCGCATATGTCCGAAAAATGGAGCCTAGCCCACTCAGGTTCCGCCAGTAGAATGCGGCGCCCGCCCCATAGCCCGGGATGCACACAAGCGGGGGAGAGGACAGGCCCCCCGTGGCAATCGTGTGCATGAAGTCCTGCTGCCCAGAGCCGATGGCCACATCTTTGACCTCCAACTCCGTCCTGCACATGGGTGGAGGCGCCTCAGACAATGTGTCCTTATAGCACTGAGAAAGGCTGTTCAGATGCTGGGGTGGAGAAAGTAAGAGGAAAGTAAAAGATTTAAGAAATGGGGGGTGAAGAAGAAAAGTTTGGAGGCGTGATAGGATGTGCCTGGTATGCACATGGAAGCTGTCATGTTCCATGGTGGACAAAGGGGCGTCTGGCAGGGAAGGAGGAAGTTGATAGCATTTTGGCAGCAAATGGTTTTTTATAGCGCTTATGCGTCGTGTCTATTATGTCAAAACTGGGACCCACATGTGGGAGCAATCAGCGTGCGATGTCTGGCCTGTGCCAGACATCGCATTGGCATCAGAGTGGCAGCCTTACAAATACCCCACCGAAACTCAGTGCACGGCGTGGTGCACACAACTTGCATGTCTCGCAGAAACCGAAATAGAATGTTGGCACCAACAGCCGAGTTGATTACCTGCATGCGAATTTTTGCCTGCATTTTAGCTTGATTCCTCGACCGCTCTTTGATTCAGCGTGGACACTTGCAGGGGTTGTGGACCAAGCTTGCCAGCACTTGCAAGGTATAAAAGCCAAATTGTGGGGACCGGTGCATGAGAGAGAGGGGCTTAGGGGACTACCCAGACAAGGACAAAAGACTAGCTTCTGCGTGCACAGCTTCTTGGCGTGAAGTAGGCCTCCACCTCGTGTACCTCACCCACCTGCACAGAGAACAGACTCGGACAAGTGAGCAAAAATCAAACTTAGGGCCAACCTCCTGCAATTGTGCGATGAAACAGAAGACATCACACATTAGACATCAGACATACATTAGTTCAGTAAACGCTTTTGTTAGATATAGATGGTTGAAAAGTATGTCTCGCAGACCTTGACAGGCTTCTACGCACACCGACAACGGACCGGAACAGGGGATCACCAAGGGATTTGCAATGTAGCGTCATCGACATCACTTGTTAGCAAAGTATCAGGATTGGCCACATCGCTTGCTTGATCAGACATTTATAAACACTCTCTAAATCAGTCCCTGATCACCTGGCGGGTACTCGCATGTGCCCGACGTCACGACCTGGGCACTCGTTGCGCCGACAAATACGCCGAGCAACAGTGGAAAGCTTGATTTTGTACTGGGTAAATATAGACCGTGACTGATACAAGCCAGGTTTGGCCCTGCTTCGGTCAGGTGCTCTTGCGTCTTGAGGGAAGTCGGGGACCTCGTAACGTAATTCCTTGGTAACCTCTTCGCGTCCACCCCAGGGGATCGGTTTTGTGGCGGTTAGAGCACCCTGGCAACGCCAGTACCCAGGCCCTCTCATTGGGGGACCATCCTTGTGAGACTAGGCCTTGGTGTTCCCCCGATCATAAGGGGCCCCCGTAGGCCATAAAATCAAAATTCATTTAGTTGCAATTAAGCAAACAGCACGCACACGCACGCATGCACGCACGAGCGCATGCGCGCGCGCGCGCGCACGCGCGCGCACACAGACACACACACACACACACACATGGGGGAGGTGGGAGAGAAAAGAAGAAGAAGAAGAAGAAGAAGAAGAAGAGAGAGAGAGAGAGAGAGAGAGAGAGAGAGAGAGAGAGAGAGAGAGAGAGAGAGAGAGAGAGAGAGAGAGAGAGAGAGAGAGAGAGAGAGAGAGAGAGAGAGAGAGAGAGAGAGAGAGAGAGAGGGGGGGGGGGAGGAATACTCCACGAGGAGCTCCAGCCTCCTCATTCTCGGAATCAAGAGATAGATAACCCCCTCGAGCTCTTGCACCAATCACACATCACAACTTACCAATCACAATGTAGATAAGCTTAAGCCCCTCTTGCGCCAAATCTCACTTCCGAGAACCTTCAATGCCAACGGCCTGGGATCCCCAATCTGGTCAGGTCTCTTTCGATTTGGGAACAACAGCTCAAAGGGCGTACTCACACCGGAACTAAATCTGCCGGAAAAACCGGTACCCCACGAATTTAATGCCTGCAACTTTCTTTCTCCACCCTACTCTTCGGGACACCACGGGTTAACGCTAGTATGGTGCAAAGGCAGGCAGCATACTAGCACAAGAGAAAGTGAGCAAACAGGGGAGAATTTGCACAAATGCAGGGTAAGCGTGCTACCAAATAATCAGACTAATGCGTGTGTAAAGCCCATATTGACACCCCAAGAATCAAGTCTCCCGGAGCAACACTTCGAAATGTGCTGCGCTTTGCACCAGAAACACACAGCCTGTTTGCAAATGCTCCAAATTTGGCCTGCATGATCTGCGAGAGTGAAACAGGCTACTGAAGGAGAGTAGTTGCCTGAATCAGGCTTCAGCACTTCTTTAGGCTTCAGCGCTTCACAGAATCGATTTTCATTATCAAGAGGCCCAAAAACCTGGCTCCCTATGAAACGGTGACATTCAAGATGACAGGCACACTCGTACTGTTCAACTGTTCAACAGACTCGTACTGTTCAACTGTTCAACACACTCGTACTGTTCAACTGTTCAACAGACTCGTACTGTTCAACTGTTCAACACACTCGTACTGTTCAACTGTTCAACAGACTCGTACTGTTCAACTGTTCAACACACTCGTACTGTTCAACTGTTCAACAGACTCGTACTGTTCCCACTATTCCCCTACCCCACCTGTTCCCCTAGTTTTGCTAAGCTAGTCACAAACGCACAAATGCTGCTGATTGCCGGATGAAGATCGGCCCAAAATCTAATATTTTGCATAAATCACGCCCTGCCAAGCGCAAACTACCGATCAACCCCAAACTTCACCCATCTTACAAACAGGTTTCAGAAATTTGAAGGCCTTGGCAGCGGAGCAATGTTGAGCCAAACACAAGTGCCCGAGTATCTACTGCGGCACGGCTGACTGCAGACTGGTCGGGAGTGGCCTGATTTGGCAACATAACCATCTCGCCCCCGGATGGTTACGTTGCCAAATCAGGCAACGTAACCATCCGGCAACGTAACCATCCCGGGGCAAGCCCAGGTTGATTCTATGACTCTAGGTAGCCTGTGACCCAGCCTACGCGTCAAGGGTCCATTTTCTCCAACTTCACAGTGTACGGACACAGTCGCAGGCCTTTGGACTTACCGGGCTGCCGCTTTCTCCGGCAAATTTGGTTCCCGTTGGGCTACCAGCCTAGCAATGCACACCTGCGGGTAGATGCCAGGTGGCTGGCCCTGGATGTTATATTCCTTCCTTCCGTCCACCCCTCACATGGGCTTCTGGGACTTTCGCGGACGCCACGTCGCCAGTCCTGGATGTCATATTCCTTCATTCTTTCCACCACTCAAGTTGGCTTTTGGGACTGTCGGGGGGCCATGTGACTGGTCCAGCTGGAAGTAATACTCCTTTTTACAAGAGTAGGATGAAAAGACGATAATCCTTCATTCCGTGCCCCACTCAAGTGGTGCTTTGGGACTGGCGGGGCCCCTGCAGCTTCTGGAGGCGTTTGCGGGAGTCGCGGGACAGGAACCAGCGTCCTGCCAGTCCCGGGATCCGGTCCTCCTCACGGTACCCATGGCCCGGGGCCAGCTCCCGAATGATTAGCCTCTCCCCGTACAGCTTCTTGAGATGCACCACCACTTCGGGCAGCGTCTTCTGAGACTCGAAGCCCCCGATTAGCGCCTTCACCGTGTTGCGCGGGTTTCGCGAGCCTATTACCTGCAAGTGCCGCCGGAATCCCTCCTCATTCTGAAAACCCCGTTTTGGTCTCATTCCGCGCTCCCTGTAAAGTCTCATGATG
>KV908748.1:20000-22460 GCA_002005505.1 Botryococcus braunii
GTGAATTTATCGCTATCTTTGAAAGGCCATATAGCCAGATCAGATTTTATCTTCTTTCAACTAGGCTTGCCTGATCACGACAATCCCTGATCAGCGTACGACCCCAGGGCAAAAGATCCCTAGGGGACGCTCCCTTATCATCGTACGGCACTGTCCCGCCGCCTCTGTCTCCACGCGTGCGCACGTGCTGAGCTGTACACAAGTACGAATTACTATATGCTTCACCCACACTTTTTTACATGCTTCACTATTATGTTTTAAATACCCATCTCCCTCCCTGCCACATTTCGCAAACCTGTCCAATAATCTATTCTTGTCCACCATCCCCACTGTATGTGTGATCTGCAAAGATCCAAAGGTGTTAGATTAATCATAAATGATGACTATACTCACAAGTATATCATCCATGTACTTAATCAGTTTGACCGAGACATACATAGTCGACAGCGTCAAACTGACGAACAATTCACGTTGAGCATTGCTTCCACAGGAGTTACTCACAACAAGTGAGAGAGAAAGAAAGCAATTCACATGAGTCCATTCAGGAGTCGGCTTCACAAGCCATATAGATCGAATGACTTACAAACTACTGCCGAACGAACACACACACTAACTAGTCTTGCAAAGATCCAAAGGTGTTAGATTAATCATAACTGATGACTATACTCACAAGTATATCATCCTGTGAACACACTAACACCTTTACTTTTTTGCATATGATGAGCCTTATCTACAAGCACCCCTCAGCAGTCACATAGCAGACTTACCATGTACTTAATCAGTTTGACCAAGACATACATAGTCGACAGCGTCAAACTGATGAACAATTCTGCAATATTCACATAACCATATTAGTCTCTGATCATCAAAACGGCACTTATGGCCGCGATCAAAAACATGACCGGCAGAGCCCCGACTTACCACGTTGAGCATTGCTTCCACAGGAGTTACTCACAACAAGTGAGAGAGAAAGAAAGCAATTCACATGAGTCCATTCAGGAGTCGGCTTCACAAGCCAAAGAGATCGAATGACTGCCTGGTGGTCCGGGTTCTCCGGCTATCTGTACTCAGATCAGCGCGTGGGAAACGAGCTAACCAGCATTGCTACTGACCTTTTTCACGAACATTAGGACATGATCAGGGTCCCTATCCACTGAATTTGGACCCTTATCCTACAGTAACATTCATGCACACATTTATTAACTCTAAATGCCTGTTTTCCAGCCACTAAAGGCTGGAAGGTGTTTACAGCCATAGAATAAATATCTCTCAATGCATTAATACTCCATAGATTGATCGTTCATAGCCACTGTCAAGATGTCTTTACCTTGAGTTAACTGCTTGGTTAACTTACAGCTAATTATTACATGTGATTGTACCTTAATTAACATGACATAATGAAGTACAAAACCCAACAGTATGTCTAACCAGATGTGAAAGTACAAGGCGGATACCACTTCTCATCGTACTTTTCTCACGCCCCCCCCCCCCCTCTCCCCTCTTCGCCCTCTCAACCCCCCTCTCCCCCCCCCCTCTCTCTCTCTCTCTCCCTCTCTCCTCTCTCTCTCTCTCTCTCTCTCTCTCCTCCTCTCTCTCTCTCTTCTCTCTCTCTCTCTCTCTCTCTCTCTCTCTCTTCTCTCCTCTCTCTCTCTCTCTCTCTCTCTCTCTCTCTCTCTCTCTCTCCTCTCTCTCTCTCTCTCTCTCTCCTCTCTCCCCCCTCCCCCCCCTTCTCTCTCCAGCTCTCCCCCATTCCCCCCCTCCCTCCCTTCTCCCTTCCCCTCCCTCTCACTCACTCTCAAAGGGTGCACCCTACAACGCCAGAAGGAATACTTATCATTCTTGTGGTCTACTTAGACTTCGTGGTGGGAAGGTTAGCCTGACCGTATATGAACATAATTCTTGTGGTCTACTTGGATTTCGCGCTTGGACATGTTAACCTGACCCTATATACTGGAACTCCTGCGAGATCACATGTCAGCCCGAAATCTGCCACGATCGGGCGTGTCCCGACGCGGAAAGGAAGGAATTTGCGCTAAAAATCCACACAAATTCGACCTCACGGGAGTTCCCAATATACACGTGAAACCCTTAGGAAGCATTCAGGTGCCATGAAGTCGCATACTCTCCCGCAAGCGCATACGCCCTCTTAGCTGCCATAACAATTCTTCACATTCTTGATCTTAACGATGGTATCGGCCAATTCAAGCCAGTTATGATACAGCATACACGCCATGATGTGGGCCCTTATACATCATCAGTCGAACGTTGGAATCGTTCTATCGGAAGGGTTTGATCACGTGATCTCTAATTCTTCAGATCTCCTCAACTTTTCATTGGCGGGATTTCCTTTTATGATGCCCATCAAAGCATCATCATAACCCAGCTCGTGCACACCATCAGAAGTATGGCAGTAGAGGGACTGCACCAAGGGACGAATGAGCGGCTTTATTACAGCACGTG
>KV908748.1:29752-42252 GCA_002005505.1 Botryococcus braunii
ATGTCTACGAAGTGCATGATTGCAGAGCATGCTTCTGAAGAGACGCTCTGCAAGGCATGTATCTGAAATGGTCGGTTGCAGAGGCTAGACCACAGGTTTATTATAAGCCTGTTTGTAGAGTGCTCGATTGCAGAGGGCGATGCTGCAATGCTGATTGGGAATGGGATTTTATTATTGCATTGATGGTCGGATGGCTGGAGGATTCTGTTCGCAGGACGCCCGGGGGACCCAATGTGTGGGATGGCCCGGGGACTAAATCTGTGAGACGATGAGGGGACCCCTTGTGTGGGACGGCCTGGGGACTAGATCTCTAGGAAGCCGGGGGACTCAATGTGTGGGACGCCCGGGGGACTCAATGTGTGGGACAGCCAGGGAACTCAGCTTGTGGGATGGCCGGGGGACCACATGTGTGGGATGGCCGGGGGACCACATGTGTGGATGGCCGGGGGAACCACATGTGTGGGATGGCCGGGGGACCACATGTGTGGGATGGCCAGGGGACCACATGTGCAGGATGCCGGGGGAACTCAAATGTGTATGACGGCAGGAGGACTCGACGCATGGGATGGCGGGGGCCCACATGTGTGGGAGTGCCGGGGGAATCAAAGTGTGGGATGACCCGCCGGACTCAATACGTGGCACGCCCGGGGGACTCAATGTGTGGGACAGACAGGGGACCACATGTGTAGGCCCAGCTTGACCACATGTGTAGGCCCACATGGCCCACATGTGTAGGCCCAGCTTGACCACATGTGTAAGCTCAGCTTGACCACATGTGGTGGCCCACATGGGCCCGCATGGTGCTTGACTCAATGGGAGGTACGGCTGGGAAACAGGTTGGGTTTGCCGACTTCGTCCAGCCAGTGCATTGTGGGTGGGATTGTGGGCGTGGGGCTGCTGGAGGGCGTCAGCCGAGGAGTTAATTGGTTCCAGTTTGGAAAGCAGTTTGCCAGTTGGGTGGCCACCCTCTTCATTGTCGGCTTTGGGGTTGCCGCTGTCTTCGCCCAGGTGCGCTCGTAAGTAGTGGATCTAGATTTTAGACAATTGTATTGTAAATTTCATCGTAAATGGCCCTTCAGCCAGTAGTGAATCTAGATTTTAGACAATTGTATTGTAAATTGTATCGTAAATGGCCCTTCAGCCAGTGGTGGATCTAGATTTTAGACAATTGTATTGTAAATTGTGTCGTAAATGGCCCTTCAGCCGGTAGTGGATCTAGATTTTAGACATTTGTATTGTAAATTGTATCGTAAATGGCCCTTCAGCCAGTAGTGGATCTAGATTTTAGACATTTGTATTGTAAATTGTATCGTAAAATGGCCCTGCTCGAGAAGGTGCCTGAGAGGTTGCAAACGGCAACAAAGCCAAGGTCAGGGGCGAGACAGCCGGAGGAAGAGGTTGGGAAGGCGTGCGAAGGTGGGCAGGGGCCTGGAGAGTCGACTTGTGTTTTTGCTTGGCTCCGATAAATAGAGGTTTGCTGCTTCAAAGATTTCTTCAATAAGCATTTGCTTTATTATGTTGCTTTCTTCCATTGCAATGTTCCCCGAGTTGGTTTCTGAGTGCCACGAGACGGTTCCTGTTTAGGCAAGGCATCCCGATTGAGTGATTGGGATTGAGGAAGGCTTAGTGATTGTGAGTAAGGCATCACGACTGAATGATTGGGAGTAAGTAAGGCATCACGACTAGTAAGTGATTGTGAGTAAGGCATCACAACCAAGTGATTGTGAGTGAGGCATCACAACCAAGTGATTGTGAGTGCGTAAGGCCTCGTGAATGAGTGATTGCGAGTGAGAAAGGCATCACGACTCATGAGTGATTGTGAGTAAGGCATCACAACTGAGTGATTGTGAGTGCGTAAGGCCTCGTGACTGAGTGATTGTGAGCTTCCTGACCGAGTAAGTCACGAGACGGTTTGCGTAATTCCTGAAGCTGGTGTGGGGGTCCCGGGGATCGAGCGAAGGCTGTCTATGCCCCTTCGGTGATTGACGGACGGCAAATCAACGTCTACGAGGACCGGATATTCAACACCACCTCCAACCTTTACTCCAACTTCAACAAGACGCTGCTGGCAATGAAGGCGGGAGCCAACGACGATGTCTACAATCAACTGAATGCAATGCAGGTGTGTGGCTCGTATCTTTCGTCCTGATGTGTGCTCTTCCGAATGAACTTTCCGCTCGGGTGATTGTTTTCTGCGGGTGACACCTGGGACCTGCAGAGGGGACTCAAACTGCTGGTACAGCAGCCAGTCCTTTATAGTCCAAAAAGGAAGAGGCCCCCGGGGGGGGGGGGGGGGGGATAGGAATGAAATGCCAAAAAAAAAAAAAAAAAAAAGAAAAAAAAAAGAAAAAAAAAGGAAAAAAATGGGGATTTCCAAAGAAGTCTTTCAGCAATCACTCCTTCTATAAGCTCAACAGTGCGATAACTGCAGTCATTCGCGTTTCCTGCGGCGCTCGTGTCGAGTGGGGTGAAGTCTGCATTATTGTGCCTTCAAAGTAAGAAGTTGCAGCATTTTAAGTAAGTCGGGCTTTAAAATATGCCATTGCCCCATTTGTGCATTTTCTGTTGCTCGTGAGTGGCCAGCTCCTCCACCTGTTGTTTATGTTCATGTTGTTTGATTTCAATTGTGGTATGGATGTTTCTTCGTGATTTTGGATGATTCTCAGTGATTTGGGATGTTTCTTCATGATGTGCATGTTCTCCGTTGACGTTCTCATCTGTGGGAACATGTTGCTGCATAGAGCGGCCAGCTCCTACTCGGTCAGGGTCGAGGAGGTGTTTGCTGACAGTATGGTATTGGGGATTGGTTACAGTGGGTAAACCTAAACGATACCCTAACAGCGGCCGCAAACGCCAACCAAAAGTGGAAGGGCAAGGACGTGAGCTCCTTTGTAAGGGCAAGTGTGCCCCTGGACAACTTAAACCGAGCGCTCAACCTGTATGAGCTCAACACGGTATTCACGCTTGGACAGAACAGGGTGTTCCCTGGAGCAGAGGTCTGCAATGCGGTGCCTTCAAATACAACTGCTGCGGCCAGTACACTTGTGCCGTGTGTTTCCCCAAAGCTGGTCCCAGCTGATAAGGCGGTCCCCTTCAAGCCAGCGTGAAGGGTCCCCGGATCAAGTCCCGCAGGTGCCTTTGTAAGCAGTCCAACTTTTTTTCATGTTTGGCTGCCCATGGTGTGGGGAAGGCATCATTTGCTGGCCAGCAGGACCCTAGTCGCCTAAGAGCAGTCCCCACAGTCCCCATAGCAGAAGGTACCTATGGCTGAAGGCCACACAGCAGTCCGGCTTGAGGCTGACATTCGGTGATCACCTGACGCGGTTTGGCAGGGTCAATAGTACGTGACATGTAGTTTTGGCAATGTGCGGCCGTACGTATGTAAAGGACAGGAGATCTTGCTGTTGACATTGGCAAGGCAGCATTGCCTTACTAACTGCACAGCTGTGTGTTTCAATCACTGGAAACCCAGGTGAGTGGAATGCGGGGAGTTCTTTTTGGCTTTTGAGTTGACGGTCCATTAGTAAGCTATTTTCAAGCTGTTTCCAAGGCCATCTATGATTTCCCCTTTCCCGCCCCGTCTCCCGTTTAGGCTCTGCAGCAGAGTGTGCGGTCTTTGTTCACATGTTGCCTATTCTATGCACATCTTTTTCCTCATCCCTGCCCCATCTGTACATTACTAGTCAGCAGCGGTACATGCCCTGGTGAGGGCTCTCGGCCCCATCTTCCTTTTTCTGGCTTGGGCATTCCTCTAGCTAGGGCATTTTCTGCTAAGTCACTGCCACCCATGTTGCAGGTCTCTGGTGCCTTTGTTGCTATACAGTTAAGTCTCGACTACTACATTTGGAACGAGTCTCCAAGCCTGTTCAGGGCATGCATGCCTTTTCCCAGTGTGGAGAGTGCGAAACCCAGTTTGAGATCAGGTGAAATATCTTGGACGTGATGATTGAGCCGTGCTAAATGTTTGATTTTTCGCTTTCCCAGCGCCGTTTGGATGGGCAGTATGTTTCTTGAACGCGCTGTGAGTTGCAAGAGGACTCGGTGGCTCCAGAAAAGCTGGCTGCGGTCAGAAAGTTGTGAGCAAGGCCAGTGATAATGAAGGCCTCTGAAGGCACCTTCATGAAGGCCCCCCATGATTTTCAGCCCGTGATCATCAGTCGTACGGGCCAGTTGTGTGGTGGAATGGGAAGAGGAATAGGAATGTGGGGCCAACGCTACGAGCCACATGATGCCCACATGAGAGTAACGAGCAAGTAACGCATTCTGGTGGTAATTGACTGCTCTTCCAGGAGTAGAACTATGTCAGGCCACAGTACCGGGAGTCCTGATAAGGCTGGTTTTTGTTTGATTGCAACGGTCTTAAAAATTTGCAAACCTGCTGGTGAGAGAGAATCACCGACGTACTTTGGTATGGCCATATATGAGTAATGTTTAATTGGAGAGTGGTTCGTCATTTGATTTAAACGTTAGAACATGGAGTTCCACGTACTTCATTGATGATGTGTGCGCCCCATGCGAGCACGCTGACAGGCTGGTTCATCCCACCTCCTGTTCTCGAGCTCGCTCTGAAAAAGGCGTCGACAGAATATATTTTTGGACGGAATATATTTCTGAACTGATGGGACTTCCCAGCTTGTGCTTTGACACAATGCAGGGAAGATTCCACAAGCCCGAAAACAGAGAGTAGTGTTGAAAAAGCAAAAAGCCCTAGGAGGCATTTGCAGGTCTGTCTGGTGCGGCATTAATAGGCTTGCAACCGCGGTAAACTTCTACCTGCATGCACTAATAGGCTTGCAACCGCGCTAAACTTCTTACTGCATGCACTGATAGGCTTGCAACCGCGCTAAACTTCTTACTGCATTTCAGCGTTTGGTGCGGTGACACAGCATGTTTCCCAATGGTCCGGTATTTTGGTGCAAGTAATAGACTTAGTGCAGTAAAGTGGGAGCCGCAGTCCAGATCAGCTGACCTGCAGGTGCCAGCAAGGTTGCAGCAGTCCAGAACAATTGCATTTTTTTTCGCAAGAAAAGTTTAGAATAAAGGGTGAAGCCTATTCTAACCGCACACCTTAAATCCAAAATGCGGGTACGCGGAATCCAGGGGCCACATATAGTTTGCCAACTGAAGTAGGCGTTGAGGTTTGGTGCAGGGCACATCGTTGAACACTATCCGGTACTCATCCCCCATTATGAATTATTCAATAGATTGTAAGCAGAAAGTTGACTTTCCTTATTCTAGAGTGAGGCTGTGCCTGACCGGGCTTTAGGGGCCTTCAAAGGAATCCTCATCATTGTTGCAAGAAGAGAGGCTCTTAGCTTTTTTGTCCAAGGAGAGAAGGAGTTGACTTTGAACTAAAACAATGAACATTAATGCTGTCCAGTCTTCATGCGCAATATTGTCCAGCCTCCATGCGCAATATTGCCCAGTCTTCATGCGCAGCGTGCATGCAAAAGCATGCACAAAGTGTCCTAGGTGGTTGCAATCTTGGATGAGCAGTGCGCTCGGAAGTCGAAGTGGTGCTACTACTAGTACTTGTGTGCAAGAGGAACGTTTAAACGTTTATGGATGTTCCTCCCAATAATGTGTGGACTAAATGTTTGGCATGTTCCTCCCATTTACATGTGAACTAAAATGTTTTAAATGTTCCCCCCATTAATATGTGGAGGGCAAAGAGGGACGTCCAGCACTCCCATACAAACAGGCACGTGTAGCATGTGGCCCTTGTTCAGATCTGACGCATCATTTTGGCAATTAACCGAACGAAACATTTTTTTTTTTTATGTTTTCATTGCTGAAGGATCGCAGCCTTATCCGAACAACTGGCAGGTGATGGCGGTAGTAGTCATGGACGTGAGTAACGGCATTCAAGCTGAAGCGTTAAGCGATCGAACTGAAGTGGAACGACCCACATGTCAACCCCTTGCTTGTGACTTCTGTTTATATATGTGCGGTGCGGTGTGCGGTTCGGGTAGGCTTCACTCTTATATATAAGTATAATCATCCCCCTCACCCCCCCCCCCCCACACACACACACACACACACACACACACACACACACACACACACACACACACACACACACACACACACACACACACACACACACACACACACACACGCGCCCACGCTGAGAGAAATACTGTCCTAAATGCGTTAGTAAATTGAATGTATAACATGGCTTTCCTGGCAGTCACATGTACATGTGACACAGTGACTTGTCAGGAGAATCGTGCTCCCTGTTTTCTTGGACTTTGTGGGGGTCACGGTGCAATTTGTGCTAGTGTGAAACGTCAAATCCAGTGAGGCATATACGGCACGTTCCAGATCGAATCGCTATTGTACGCACTATCACTTGCTCTTTATTCGAGATCTGACCAAAATCCAGATTTGTACGTACACATACACGGGCCACACTATATTTGATCATCGCCGTGGTTCCGACTCTGTCCATGCGAGACTTTCTCGTGCTGATATGAAACTCTTCACTCCGTCATGGACCTAGGACTCCCGTGACTCAATCTGAGAGACTCCTTAGACTCATTTGCGTGAGGGTTCCCTTGCCATGCATGCATGCGCTGACCTTGTCAACACGCTCTCCTGATAGGCTTTATTTTGATTGCGCCATGCATGCAGGGCTCTTTTCATTAGTCCCTGCTTCTCGCTCTCCCCCCCCCCCCACCCGGGCTGCCGTGGCCGTGGCCGAGGCTGTTTGCCGTGCCGTGGCTGAACATCGTAAATGTCACCCTTCCTCCCTCCTTCCCCCCTACAAGATGAGCAATGTCATGGTTTGACTCATACCGCCCTCGCCCATGCTGCACGGGAATTCCCACCACCAAAATCTGTGCTCGACTCCTTTGACTCCACCCGTTGTTTTGCACGTACCCCTAGCGCGGTGTTCGCGTTCCCATCCAGGCCCTGCAACTGCTTCTTTGAACACAAACGTAACACTCTCTTCACCTATTTTTAAGTCTGAACACAAGACATTGGAGACCCGGTACAAGACTTACGGCCCGCAAGTACCCTATTTAGGTACATGATGATGTACCCATGTATGATGATATCCCCATACATGATGATAACGGCCCACGTGGAAAAACGCCACACAACATGCACGACCCGCATTGGAACATGCCATGTAGTCTAGACACAAGCGCGATCCTAATGAGAACACGCCCTCACAAGAAGCACGATCCACGTGCACATGAGGCACGATGCACGTGACACGTGACCCAAACAGCTTCGAAGTGAGTTCACCGCCCGGAACATGACCCTTACAGGCCACAGTACTAATGCACTAATGCAGGCAGTCTTTTCAAGCCTCTGGAAGATTAGTGTCATGTTGTGTACCGCCGCTTTCCCGGCAGTTGTTCACGTGTACGCTCGCCAGCTGTCAATGCGTATGCCGCCTTGAGGGACGTGTGCCATGTGCGCTGCGCCGCTTGCCAATTTAGGCTCGCCAGCTGCCGATGCACATGCCGCCTTGAGGGACGTGTCCCATGTGCGCTCTTACCCACATATGCGACCCGCGTGTAAGCCAAACGAGGCTAGCCAACAGCTTGTACGTTGGGTAACAAGCACAGCCACGTCATCATGATGAATGACGAGTACTACTGACGAATGAACTTAACGGTAGAGTCCATTCATTCCAAAGATTGTTGCATTATTTCGAACAAACGATTTCGAATTGTTCGGGTAAGCAGATGCGCCTGGTCTCGTTCAGGCGGTACCCACCGCAGCCTGCTTGTCTAAATAGGCGTCCACAGCGGGATTGAGGCCCCGCTTGAGGGGGAAGCCGGGAGCTGTATGAAAGCCGCCCCACCCAAGGGGCGAATCCGCAAGACGGGGGATGCGGAAGAAGCCGTTCTCGCCCCACTTGTCGCCCCACGAGTTCTTCACCAGCCAGAAGGGCTTTCCATCCTCCTTCCCGTAACCGATCACCGTCACCGCGTGATCCAGCGGCTTATGGCACGCTTCTGGGTGGCCTGCCCAGCCCCGCCCCCCTCCAGCTCTTAGTAGTGGTACTACTGGATCCTAGGCAATTCTCCTGGATCTGAATGCTAGGCAAATTTAGCGGACCCAAATCCTAGGCAAGTCTCCTGGATCTGAATGCTAGGCAAATTTAAGTGGACCCAAATCCTGGGCAAGTCTCCTGGATCTGAATGCTAGGCAAATTTAGAGGACCCAAATCCTAGGCAAGTCTCCTGGATCTGAATGCTAGGCAAATTTAGAGGACCCAAATCCTAGGCAAGTCTCCTGGATCTGAATGCTTGGCAAATTTAGAGGACCCAAATCCTAGGCAAGTCTCTTGGATCTGGATGCAAGGCAAATTTAGTGGACCCAAATCCTAGGCAAGTCTCCTGATTTGAATGCTAGGCAAATTTAGTGGACCCAAATCCTAGGCTATCTATTGGACCTGGATCCTAGGCAATTGTTTTGTCATCCTTTCAGCCATAATGGCTGCTTCTGGCAGCTCAATCACCCTCCTTTTCCCCCTCCACATCGCCATATGTTTTTCACCCCTTCCTCCTGAAATCCCCTACGTCCTCCCCGTCCTCAACATTATCAGCATGCTTGCGGTCGCCGTCGCCTTAGTCTTTATCATCTTCAACCTCATCCTCATCCTCATCCTCATCGTCATCATCATCATCATCATCATCATCATCATCATCATCATCATCATCATCATCATCATCATCGTCGTCGGCGGCGGCGTCGTAGTAGTCGTCGTCATCACCATCATCATCATCATCATCATCATCATCATCATCATCATCATCACCACCACCACCACCACCATCATAACCTTTACGTCTCCTCCCTTTCTATCTTCAACCCATTTTTTGCCTTTCCCTCCCCATTTTCCATCTCTCCTTTCCTCCTATCTCCTACCTCCTCCTCTCTAGTCCACATCACCCCCGCACCTTATCGTCACGCCCTTTTTCTCTCCTGAACACACTCGGACACGGTCACACGTCCACACACACACACACACACACACACACACACACACACACACACACACACACACACACACACACACACACACATGAAAAAGAGATAAGCAAAATCACCCGCCCCCAAATAGCGAAACGTGGGCGCAGGAACATAAAATCGAACGAACGGTGCCGGACAGACGGCCCAGAACAGTGAGGGCAGACAGAGAAACATAGCAGACAGAAATAGAGCAGATACAATGTAGGAGCGGGTGCCGGAATGGCGGGGCCACGTGAAGCACCTTCCAGTTCCATTATCCCTCCCGTGTAAGCATGCCAGTAGTCCAGAAAAGGTCCACAACATATGGCAGTGGCCACCGGATGCATGACCACCGCCTGAGTGAAGGCCGTGAAGTTGGACCTCGGAACGTTCATGTAACCATCTATGGCTCCGTACTGCAAGCACTCCATCCATTACGTCACCGTACCGGGAAAGAGGTGAGGGGTGGGGGGGAACGGAGAGGGGCGGAGGCAAGTGCACGGGAGGGGAGGGAAGGAAACAATGTGGCGCACGCGTATTTGTACATTGCATATTGATTAGTACCAGCACATCGACTTCAATAAGGGGACCCAGTACAAACGTACTTGTACATTAGCATATTGATTAATACTAGCACATTGACTCCTGGAGTGGGAACCCCATGACAACCGTATTTCTACATTGCATACTACCTGGTACCAGGAAGTCAAATAGTACCAAGGTCGCACCTCAGCCTGTGGACGCAGGTCTGGCCGAGGAACGTGGGTTCGAATCCGTCTGCCATTGCCGAGGTCGCTTAGTTGCTCCCCTTTTTGTTTTTCCCCACTTTCGGTTTCCCCTCAAATGTTTCCTGGGGTTTTCCATCCCTTGGCCTGGCACGTCAGCTTTCAAGGCAGCACGAGCCAATGGCAACTCTTGGGCTTAATGCAAACATACAGGACCAAAACCCTACCTTCTTCGTCTCCTGTTTTTTCCACTTGCATGAGTCATCCTTGCCAATATAGGGGTAGTCCTCCTCCAGATCAATGCCACCATTCTCGACCACGTACTCGATCCCGCCCTCAAAGTCACCACCATCGCATCCGAGATCATACCACGGCGCTGCGTACCCCCCCCCCCCCACATACACACACATCACACACCACGCCACACATCACATCGCACCACACACATCACACACCACAGCACACACGACACCGCAGACATCACGCACCACACCGCACACATCACACATCACACACAACACCGCACATCACGCACCATACAACACACATGACAACACAACAAACACACCACTTCCCAGACACTGTGTTCACGTTGGGACTCATTCCATTCTAAGTTTTGGAGCAAGTCATGAGCACCACAACACTTTAAAAATTCAATAGGCTGCTTTTGGAATGTGCAAGGTATTTGCAGGGGCCCTCGCCCCCCTCTGGCAAGGCCCAAGACAAAAAGACGAAGACCCCTTCTGCAAATGCAGCCTGAAAAGAAGGAAAAAGCAGCGTGAGTGCTTGACCATTACTCTACGGGTATTCCCACTGCGCTTCCAGCCTATAATCTCAACTCAAAAGGGGATACCTGGACCCCCCCCTCTCTCTCTGTGTCTGTCTGTCTCTCTCTCTCTCTCTCTCTCTCTCTCTCTCTCTCTCTCTCTCTCTCTCTCTCTCTCTCTCTCTCTCTCTCTCTCTCTCTCTCTCTCTCTCTCTCTCTCTCTCTCTCTCGCATTCTTCCCATCCCCCGCGTACCTGTTGTGGGGAATCTCCCATGCCCTGTACATCAGGACAGGATCAGGATGTAGGGCACTCCACCAGCTAATCTGCCTGGAGCAATGCGACGAGGGCAGAGCACAAGAACCCGGGGAGGGGGGGGGGGGGCATACGGCCGCGGTCGCAGTCGATGAGCTGCTGCTCGCTCAAGGACACTGTCTTGCCGGCAACAAAGGAGTAGATGCACTCCGTGACGCCTATGGCGGCAAAGGCCCAGCAGCAGCCGCAGGGCGTTCCGTTCGCATGCTGATTCTTGATGGGCCCCACCACCCCCTTCTCCCTCCAGTCCACGCTCTTCGGGAAATCCTCCACGTCGTCATATATCCACTCACCGTTGCTCTGCAGGCCCCTGCATGACCCCTCCAAACCCCGGGGTTGAGGAAAATGTGACTTGGGCTACCCGCCCCCCCCCCCCCACAACGCCCCGCCTGGTAGGCGCAAAACTACCGACCCACACAGTAGGCGCACGTCCGAGTGCCCTCTCTCTCACTCACTCTCGTGCGCTCGCTCTCTCTCTCTCCCCCCCCCCCCCCTCTCTCTCTCTCTCTCTCTCTCTCTCTCTCTCTCTCTCTCTCTCTCTCTCTCTCTCTCTCTCTCTCTCTCTCTCTCTCTCTCTCTCTCTGGGAGAGAGTGTGGCAGTTGTTGGCTGCAGGGGTTCGCACCGCAAGTGCGAGGCCTCCCGCTCTGTGTGACCCAGGAATCCAGTCCTGAATTCCTCCAAGGACAAATCCTGGAGCCCATTAAGGAGCACAGCCTCCTTACCACCTGCAGCTGCCCGCTCAAAATTTCCTAGCCAGGCAATGTACCGCCTCTCCCACTCGGCAGTTCCTGGCTGGTAATGCTTGCCATTGTGCTCTGCCCAGGCAGCGAAGGTGCCCCGCAGGTCTGCCTGTGCCTCCCCCCACCTTCTACGTCAACAGCATACCCCCTCCTGCTTCCTTAGCCCTGGCACGCACGCGCACACACACACACACACACACACACACACACACACACACACACACACACACACATACACACACACGTACACGTACACACACGCACACGCACACACACTCACACGCACACGGACACGGACACGCACACGCACACGCACATACACACACCCCCAACACACACACACACACACACACACACACACACACACACACACACACACACACACATACACACACATGTACACGTACTCACACGCACACGCACTCAGACGCACACGCACACACACAGGTGCGGGCGCGCGTATACGCCACACTGACGTATACGTTGCGCCCCTCTCTCTTTCTCTGTTTCTCTTATCCCCCTTCTCTCTCTCTCTCTCTCTCTCTCTCTCTCTCTCTCTCTCTCTCTCTCTCTCTCTCTCTCTCTCTCTCTCTCTCTCTCTCTCTCTCTCTCTCTCTCTCTCTCTGTCCATTGCAGGTCGACGACAACTGCTACCGTACTCCTCCATACATTTCGTTCATCCATTTGCATCTCATTATACCTAGTAAGCTAACATACCTAATTCTGTTGCCTTGTCCTGTCCTGTCCCTGGGCTTGGCGCCTTTCATAACCTCTTAAAATTGATATGTGGGAATGACCGGGGCATTGGTCTAGTGGTATGAATCTCGCTTAGGGTGCGATAGGTCCCGAGTTCAATTCTCGGTTGTCCTTCCTATAGTGATTCATGCATTTTGGTTTTGTTGGGATTGCATGACAGACTCTCCCCGGTCCCTTTTCTCACCCCCCCTCTCTCACACACACATGGGAAAAAGAGCCTCTACA
>KV908748.1:47252-52252 GCA_002005505.1 Botryococcus braunii
TACGTCACAGCCTGCAGTCTGAGGTCCTCCATGTATGTCGCAATTTGCAGTCTTAGATCCTCAATGTATGTCACAGCCTGCAGTCTTAGGTCCCCCATCTATGTTGCAGCCTGCTGTCTGAGATCCTCCAAAATATCATAGCCTGCAGTCTGTGGTCCTCCATCTATGTCGCAATTTGCAGTCTGTGGTCCTCAATGTATGTCACAGCCTCCAGTCTTAGGTCCTCCACCTGTGCTGTCTGAGATCCTCCATCTATGTCACAGCCTGTAGTCTTAGATCCTCTATCTGTGCAACAGCCTGTAGTTTTAGATCCTCCATCTATGTCACAGCCTGTAGTCTTAGATCCTCTATCTGTGCAACAGCCTGTAGTTTTAGATCCTCTATCTATGTCACAGCCTGCAGTCTGAGGTCCTCCATGTATGTCGCAATTTGCAGTCTTAGATCCTCAATGTATGTCACAGCCTGCAGTCTTAGGTCCCCCATCTATGTTGCAGCCTGCTGTCTGAGATCCTCCAAAATATCATAGCCTGCAGTCTGTGGTCCTCCATCTATGTCGCAATTTGCAGTCTGTGGTCCTCAATGTATGTCACAGCCTCCAGTCTTAGGTCCTCCACCTGTGCTGTCTGAGATCCTCCATCTATGTCACAGCCTGTAGTCTTAGATCCTCTATCTGTGCAACAGCCTGTAGTTTTAGATCCTCCATCTATGTCACAGCCTGTAGTCTTAGATCCTCTATCTGTGCAACAGCCTGTAGTTTTAGATCCTCTATCTATGTCACAGCCTGTAGTCTTAGATCCTCTATCTGTGCAACAGCCTGTAGTTTTAGATCCTCTATCTATGTCACAGCCTGTAGTCTTAGATCCTCTATCTGTGTAACAGCCTGTAGTCTTAGGTCCTCCATCTATGTCACAGCCTGTAGTCTTAGATCCTCTATCTGTGCAACAGCCTGTAGTTTTAGATCCTCTATCTATGTCACAGCCTGTAGTCTTAGATCCTCTATCTGTGCAACAGCCTGTAGTTTTAGATCCTCCATCTATGTCACAGCCTGTAGTCTTAGATCCTCTATCTGTGTAACAGCCTGTAGTCTTAGGTCCTCCATCTATGTCACAGCCTGTAGTCTTAGATCCTCTATCTGTGCAACAGCCTGTAGTTTTAGATCCTCCATCTATGTCACAGCCTGTAGTCTTAGATCCTCTATCTGTGTAACAGCCTGTAGTCTTAGGTCCTCCATCTATGTTGCAGCCTGCTGACATGGACCATCGACAAAGCTCACAGCCTGCTGAGGCCATGCATAAGTGTTTCTGGATAGAAGTCCTGGCCTCCCTCTCAATGTCTTGATCGTGCTGGCTTCCAAGGACTGGCGTATGACATGTGTGGATGTTGATTGCATGTTGCAGGTGTTGCCAGATTTGGCGGACCCACAGTGGAAGTACAATGGTACCGCAGAGGTTGAAGGAGCCCTTGCGTACCGCTGGCTGTACATTCAAACCAACAATGAGGGCTATGGCACTGTCTCTCGCTTCTACGAGTTCCTCACCAGCCCAGTATGCTCTCCCCAATTTTCTATCTCCTGGACAGTGCTTGTGTTTCTTTCATTCTCCCCCCCCCTCACCTTCTAAATTCTGGACAATGCTTTTCTGTCTCCTGGACTGTGGTGAGTGTGGGTTTTTTTTTTTTTTCATTTTTTATTTATTTATTTATTTACTTTTTTTTTAAATAAATGTTTCCCAACTCTTGGACCGTGATGATGATATTGTATTTTGAGCTGTACTTTGTCCGTGTCCTGTCTCCGGGCGATGTTGTCTTAGGAGTTGCAAGAGAGGAAGTGCGTCGAATGAACCTTCTGGGCCGAAACATGCATGCATGTCTGGCTAAGTTGCAGCGGTCGATCCTTAAAGCAATTGGACACCAAGTGTCTCGTATGCGCAAGGGGAAGACATTATACAACTAAAATTGTATGTGTGAAATATAAAAAAGTACAGTATAAATATTACAGAAGCACAAGTGAGAAGCGGATTAAGCGTGAGAAGAAGTTACATGCTGTGAAGCAGGACAGGGGTTGTTTATGGTGGAGGGGCGCAGAGTGACGCTGGTTGTCAAGCAAATACCTTTATGTGTTAGAGAGCCAGATATTGGTCCTTGTGAATGTTCGAATGAATGTTGCTCATGCCGAGTCATGGTGTCCATATGTGCCTGGGCCAACTTGTTACCCACTCTGGACATGTTGTAAATGAGGCACTATACCCTCATTTGATAAAATGGGGAGGTAGATGGCTAAGGAAAACAACATTTTTGTATATAAGAAAGAGATTTCAATGTAAAAAAGCAAAGTGACAACATGATCCAATGTGTGGTCGCCCCGCCCTCTGGTTGAATGGATATTGAAGCTCCCATTTTGGCGCCACAGCATTGAGGCATTGCTTGTGTATGTGGCGAACAGGACGGATCTCCAATATCTCTGGATATGTATGGCCACTTTGACCGGTACATAGCAAAGTATTTGAGCTACAAGCCAGGCCCCATCCTGGAGTCTGAGTTTGATATTCCAGAAGCATGCAGGAATGACTCAACAAGGGCTCAGGTTCGAATCCGGCCCACATATCCGTTTGGACACGGATCTTTTTCTTCTTATTCTTGTTTGTTTTTCCCTCACCAGCACGCTGGAGCTCTGCCCCGGTTAAGACCCTGAGCAGGCCGCCGTGTGGTAGTTGTCTTCCCCTTTTATTCCCTTTCTTTTTGTTCCCGGATCAGCACACTGGAACCCTGCCCCAGTCAAGACCCCGAGTCTGTTGCCTTGCAGCGTTTGTTCTCCCCTTCCCTTCTTTTTCTGTTTCGGGGTGATCACTCTGGAACGTGCTCCTTGTCACGACCCCTGTGTCGCTGCCTTGTGCATCTTGCTTTCCCCTAACGGCATATAGCATCTGAAACTTCTGTGGACATTACTAAAAGTAAAGTATATATAATAATGGAGAATATGATACATCAATAGCAATTACTGTATTAACTTTCATTAACAAAATGGACGCGGCCTGCACCTGGACTTGGGATTACAGGTTCAGGCCCTACCGCAACCATTTTGGATCCTGGATTTATATGTTGCAGGGCCCGTCAGAACATAATTTTGTCGAGATTTGCTCCTGTTTGCCTCCAAATTTTGACCAGGAGTTCTTTTCAACTCTGATTTTCCAATTTTGACTCCTCAGGTTTGGGGCCAATATGGGGCTTTATTGCTGTGCACGTGAGACTTTGTGTGGTGTTCAGGCAGGGACTGGGTCTTTCGAGATTGATGATACCCCTGCTTGTCAGATTTTCTGGTCAAATTTTTTGAAGGTCCCTCGCTTGGATTCCCTTGCTTTGTTTCCCTCCCCCCCCCCCCCCTTTTTTTTTTTTTTTTTTTTTTTTTTTTTTTTTTTTGGTGGGGGGGGGGGGGAGGAGAGGGCAGGAAAGTGAGGGAGGGACCGTCAAGACTCGGTCTGTGTCTGCCTCTCTCACTATGTCCACCCACCCCATTCTACTGTATGGCAGGGGGGAGGGTGGGGGCGAAGGAGTGGGGAGGGAGGAGAGAGAGCAAGCGAGAGAGAGAGAGAGAGAGAGAGAGAGAGAGAGAGAGAGAGAGAGAGAGAGAGAGAGAGAGAGAGAGAGAGAGAGAGAGAGAGAGAGAGAGAGAGAGAGAGAGAGAAGAGAGAGGAGAAGAGAGAGAGTGAGAGAGAGAGAGAGAGAGAGAGAGAGAGAGAGAAGAGTGAGAGAGAGAGAGAGAGAGAGAGAGAGAGAGAGAGAGAGAGAGAGAGAGGGGGTGGGTAGCAACAGAGTGCTTGCTTGCGTTCAGACAAGAATGCATTGGATGTTGCAAAGTACAGATGCTTGCGCAGTGGCAAAGTAATGTTTGAAAATGTTTGCTGGGTATGAGAGGATGGCAGACTCCCGGGGACTTGAACAGTCGGCATGAGAAGCTTGAGCACCAAGCGCTGGCCCACTTGCCCAATCCGTACTGGGGAGATGAGAAGTACGACGCATGGGTCATGCAGTACAATCGACGGCACAGCACTGGTACGTCCATTTGCATGCACTGCCATATTTCAGAAGGACTGCTATGTTTCAAGAGGCCAGACTCCCGCTCTTTAGATGCATACTGTGTTTCGGGCGCAATGCAGGATAAATTGTGCAGCAGATTATCTCTGTTAATCATCCCTCAATGCGGGTTGTGTGCCTGTCGTGTTAACCCGCTCCTCTCTCCACTTTCCCCTCCCTTTTCTATCTTTCTCTGCTTGCCTCCCTCGACCACCTCGCCTCCTGTCTTTCTCTCCCTCCCTCCCTTCATCCATTCATCCCTCACCCCTTTGCTCCCCAAATCCCCCCTCTCTCGCTCCCCTCTCCCCCTCCTCCCTCTGCCCCTCCCTTCTCCTCCCCCTCTCTCCCCTCTTCTCCCCCCCCTTCCACCTTTCCTTCGCCAGAGAGAGGGATATGCAGACAGAGCCCCCCTCCCCCTCCCCCTTCTCCCACTCTGTCACCTTCACTTATTTTCTTCCCCTCTCGCATTTGCTTGTTTCCTTCCCACTCTCTCATTTGCTTGTTTCCTTCCCCTCTCTCATTTGCTTGTCTCCTTCCCCACTCTCGCATTTGCTTGTTTCCTTCCCATCTCGCATTTGCTTGTCTCCTTCACATTCTCCCGCTTTGCTTGTTTCCTTCCCACTCTCTCGCATTTGTTGCTTTCGTGTTCCTTCCCCACTGCCTGTGGCTTGTTCGATTCCTTCCGCCTTCCTTCCCGTCCTGTCATCGAGCTTTTCCCGGGCGGGCGGGCAGGGGCGACTACGAGAGGGGGCGGCAGACATTCTACGAGAACAGGAGAAAGGTGGAGGAGCACAACCAGAGAGCAGATGGCGGGGGGGAGAGCCACCGCCTCGCAATGAACCAGTTTGGGGACTGGAGCCACGAGGAGTACCTGGCCACCATGGCGCCAACCAGGGGACGCCCCCGGCCTCCCGAGGTCTTCCAGCCCGGAA
>KV908748.1:57252-65502 GCA_002005505.1 Botryococcus braunii
TGCGCTGGACATGTTTTGCTGTACAACCAAGTCTTTTGGCCCGTCGCACACGGTTGCCGAGGAGCGGTGTTTTACATCCATGTACAGATGGTTGTGCCATATGTCACTGGCCATGTAACTGACGAGATCTCTCTTGACTGCGTTACAGAAGGTCGCAGAAGGGCAGACAATTGACCACATCTCTGTGTGAAACCACTCGGTGACGAGGGTGTGCTAACGAAGGTGGTGTTTTTGAGTGGGTCTCCGCCACAACGTTCTTTTGGGAGGATCACCCGGTGCTGCCAGGTGGACTTCTGGAAAGGGGCTCCTTTCCAAATTTGGAAGGGATATGAGGCTCAGAGATGCGTCGCGAGAAAATGGCATCCTTTATGTAACACATATGTATACTTGCATTGCTTGCTTGCATTGTATGTACGCATTGCTTTAGGTGTCTTTCGTATAGTTGTTCAGCTGGATCGTGCATGCATGCACGTGTTGAAAAATGTATGCTAGCGCTTTGTACTCAGCGAACGCATTGCACACCGTTGCGCATATCAAGGCCCCTTCGACAAAAGCATCAATAGCAATATTGGCCTCTCATCCCATCCCCACCCAGCAGAAGCCCACACAACACCCCCCCCACCCCTTTTCTCGGTTTTCCGCCGTATCCAAGGTTACTGCTCAGTAGCAGAATGACTATGGTAGATCCACGTGACCTCCACACATTTCCCATCCAAGCTTATAAGGAGATAGGCCTGGGTTTAGTTTACCACTGCATAGAGCCACAGGGTATGGTAAGACGAACTAGGTACGGCATCTCATCAGGCCCTTTGGGCTGGGTTGATGTAATTCTTTCTTTACAAGAGTGGAGTAAAAAAGACCAGCCCAATGTTCAGGGACCCAAACCCCCAATGTGTCAAGCTATGAGTCACACCCGGCGAGCGGCCAGCTGGCGACCCACAGCCGCCGCAATGATGAAACTGACCCGACGAATGACAAAATATCCCTCCACATCTTCTTGAGCAATGATGGCTTGGTTCAAAAGCCCCTGGAGCCTCTGCAACAAGGCCAGCGCATCAGCATGCAACCCTCCCAATGTTTCAAAAGCGAAGGCTTGGAAAGCCACAGGCGGCTGCTGACGCGACAACAAGACAGCATAGCGGGTCTGCTTGTCTTGGGCAGCGCGCGCGGCGGCCCCACCCGGCACGAAGTGCAGCAAGTTGGCAACTGTGAGTGGGGAAGAGCCAACGATGTCGATATAAAGGTCACGCCCCTCCTCCCACGCATGGAGGCGGAGGTCTGCGCGACGGCGCTCCTGGCCAGGGACAGGGGTGGGAAAGGCGGGTTCCCGGGTGACCCGCTGACGAGCTGAGGTAAGGACAGCGTCCAGGCCGTTACGAACGGAGTAATGTCGGCCGACAATGGCAACATCCCCCCCTGAGGTGCAGTGGACCGCGTGGTCGCCCCAGACATCCAACTCCCTCAAGCAGCACGGGCATTGGGAGCCAGGGTGGAAAATGGGGATCAAGAGCTGGTATTGAAGGCGGCAGCGGAACGACTCTGGGGGCATGGTTTGCTGCAAATGGGGAACTGGGAGAGCCAGCAGCCAATCAGACGCTCCCGGCTGTGTAAGAGATTGGAGCACAGCACGGTCGCGATCCGAGCGAGCAGGGTCATCAAGAACCTCCTGGTATGCGCGGTGAGACAAGGGTTTGGACAGCCGGGCTTGCACTTTGCTGCGGACAAAATCCGGATCCTCGAAGAGCGCCGCATCGAAATCAGGAACAAGGGCGCAGTAGTCAGCCTTGGCAGCTAGGGCAGCGGGGACAAGAGGGGCAGTGGATGTCCCCAGAAGGCGGTCCTGGAGGGGGGCTGTCTGCGTGACGGAGGCGAGATAGGCACAAGGCAGAAGGGAAGTGGCCTTAGTGACCCCTAGACCCCCCTGGGCAATAGGCAAGCCAGCCAAGGTTTGCTGCAAAGGGCCAAAACCACCACCACCAGCTGTGACAATGGATTGGAGGACCTGGGTTTGGAGCATATCAAAGGTCACCAAAGCTTGCGCAGCTGCAGCTGGCGGCATGGTCCGGGCTGTGAAAACCACCTTGCAGGTCCCAAGGCAACTGCGAAGCAAGAGAAGCTCGGCTTGGGGGTGGCGGAGAATCGGCAAACGCTGGAGCGAGGCTGCCACGGCATCAACGTGCGCCTGGGCTACGGAAGCCGCGTACTCGACTGACACGGTGACCGCTGCCCCCAACACTATCAAACCAGCACGAGTTTCATTGACGAAGCCCAGAGGGAACCCATCCAAATGCTGAGGGTTCGGGCGCGGCGACCACACACAGCACTTGTGAGGGTTGAGGCTCAAGCCATATGCGGGGGCCCGGTCAACAACCAACTGGACTGCCTGCTGCGCTGCGGGCACGGGACCAACAAACGTGCCGTCATCCAGATACCACCCTTGGTGTACGTCGGGACACTCCCGATGAAGGTCAAGGAGGAGTGGCTGGACAGTGAGCGCAAAAAGCAGCGGAGAGAGGGGGTCCCCTTGCTGGACCCCTGTTGTGGAGTCCACGACATGGGGCCCAACATACTGATGGGCCGCGCAGCCGTACGTCGTCGCCACATACGGCCAGATGCTGGGGCAATGGAGGGCGACTTCCCCAAGCATGCGGTTGCGGTCGACCGTATTGAAAGCATTTTGGAAGTCCAAGCTGACAACGACGAGGTCGGGGGAATCTTGCTGGTGTGCCACCAAGCGGTTGAGGGCATGGACGAGGCCTTCTGCACCCCCTCGGACTCCACCCCCAACTTGGTGTGGCTGCAAATACTCACTGACAGCGGGCAAGACGGCTGCAACAGCTATCTTGGAAACCAGACGGCGCAGGGTGAGCCCCACTGCAATGGGCCGGATACCCCCATTGGGCTTCAAGAGAGGGGTGATGGGAGCGCTGGCCCAATAAGATCGCAAGGGAGGGGGAACATCCCCAGCTAAGGCCCGATTGACCACGCCAAGGAGGCTTTCCAATAAGAGGTCTGAGCCACCTACAGAGAAGGCATGTTTTATATGTAATGGGGTCAAGCCGTCCCGCCCGCCAGCGGTACCAGGTGGGAAGGTTTTGAGGGCAGCCAAGACTTCCTCCACTTGGGCACGGTAAGGGGCCTGCGCAGGCGGGGCGCCAACGGGAAGCGGTCGGATAGGATGAAGCGCTGCCAGTGCAGCACATGTGTCAGGCGTGGCTGGGGCGATGGTGGCAGGCTCCAACATCCGAACAGCCGCTGATAAATGGCTTCTTTCTTCTTCTTCAATTATTTATAGGTATTATTAGCGCTCCAGTACTGGAGCGATAGTCGCTCCAGGTTCGTGTGCATCGTCGTGGCATCATTTTGGACCTTCTCTTGCACCTGCTCACGCGTGAACGCGACTGGTGGCTCTGCCACCGGAGCAGCAAAGCTAGGAAGTAGCTAGACGTTCGAATCGAACTTCAAACACCATGACGAGCTCGTTTAATGCGTCCAAAGGAACCTGAATTGAATAGCGAATCAAAATTCATCTGGAAAGCAGACTGTCCTCTTCCATAAGAACGCTGCATCGCTGTGCAGTTCGCTGTCTGATTGAACGGCCCTCTGTCTGTTGGTTCACAAGCAGGGGACCCACAGCTCGATTGATTGTGCTACGAAACTTCCTTTATTAGCCATCAGGGGTTGTTCGCTGGTGTAATAGGTACGTATTGGTTTGGGTTGCCTTTCATGAAGACGGGTAACCCTCGTACGTGGCGGAAACGAGTTTTTTTGTGCTATCCGTTCTTTACCTCCGAAACCTTTACTTAAGTAGCTTCAGATCATTTTCTTGTCTTTCTAGAGCATGGGTTCTCGAGTGTTGGGAAAGAGTTTCCACCGGTTCAAAGCGAGATCACCACAGTTGCGCGCTGACGGCGCAGTCGACTTTCGGGAGCAATACAATAACAAATTTGTTGATTCGTTAATGTTTGGTAAAATTTGTATTAGATAGGGTTTCCTTTTGAACAGACAAGGTCACCGGTTTGGGTAACCATAGGTTGTCCAAACAAAACTATACTTAAAGAGTCCTTTGCGGAACCTTTCTGCTAAGATGGATCATGAATTGGTCAAAGATGTTTGTGGCACAGGAAGCTTGGGTTCAATTGCTGCACAAGTATCGGGGAAAAGGAGGGACCAGTCAGGTTGGAAAGCGTACAAAAAGAAGAGGAGACTGCAAACACAATAAGCAAAACCGCCAAAAAATCTTCCTTCTTTGCTGCTATGGCCAGAGCCTGGAGAAAGCCGAGCTCTTCTACGATGGTAGGCATTGAGGCAGGATGGTAGCACAAATTCGGCATTTTTGCACCTCGATTTCATTGTGAAGACTTTCAAAGGTTGCAGCCTAACAGGATATCCCAAACAGCGAACCCCATCAAAACCCGCGACTGTGCAAGTAGTGGAGCATCTTGCACGGGAGACAGAAGCATAGCAGAGCTGCGTAACACGTGAGCAGCATCTGGTGCCTTACAGCAACAGGCACGGAAGCAGGAAGTCTGGCCAGCAATATGCCATTGAGAGAAATGCTCCCTGTTCTCCGCCATCCCCAGCACTGATTGATTCTGTGGGAACGGACAGCCGCCAAAACAGGTTGAGGTTGGAAAGAGATATCAATGGCAGGTCTCAGGCAGGCCAGCATATGAGAGCATGCTGAGGAAGTTAGAAACATGCGGGTGGATATACTGCGCATGTAGTGCATAGAGTGCTGCCCCCCAGAACCCATGTTCAACACACAAATGATGCAGCGGAATCGCAGCCTTGCTGAAGAGGAGGCCTTGACACAGAAAGATGCCATCGCAGACATTGAGGCTGGCAACAGACGCACGTTTTCCTTGCATGCTGTTGCATCTGCCTCATGGCTGGTAAGCCGCACTAAGCGCATGTGCCACCTGCATATGTACCAGGAACCTCCCCAAATGTTGTAGCTTATTGTTGCATGTGTGCCAGGGACCTCTGCAATGTTGTTAAATACTCTTGCATATGTGCCTGGAACCTCCTCAACTTGTTGTAACATATACCCTCTGTGGGTGCAAGATGGCCATCTGCCCACCACTGTCAAGCTATTTGTCCCTTCTCTTCCCCATGCTCGGCCTGCATAACTCTGAACATATGCATGAAGTTTTACCCCCCCACCCCAACCCCGCTGGAACAGACTTCTTGGTGGCCGCACCTCTTTGCGCATAAAGTCAGCTGCCCATGAGCTATATGCCTCTCCTTGATGTCCGGTCATCACTTCATGTCAACATGTTTATGTACATCGCAAAACCTGCCATGTGTGCTAAGCGGCCCCATTATGTATCCAGGTTAAGCGGGGACAGAATGCGGGGTTGGATGAACTTGCCCCTCGATATGTTTGCATCTATGTCGTGCCTGGCGTTAGACACATGCTTAGACATAACTTTGGCCTTAAAACAAGGTTCTGGCGACATCCGTATCCATGAAAAGGAGATTGCACATGCTGTTACGTCTCATGATCAGTTTAATGGGTCAAACCTTCCTCGGCCACTATTGTCTCGAGGGTCTTTGTCCATGCCCCCCCTCCGCACCCCCCCTCCTCTCTCTCTCTCTCTCTCTCTCTCTCTCTCTCTCTCTCTCTCTCTCTCTCTCTCTCTCTCTCTCTCTCTCTCTCTCTCTCTCTCTCTCTCTCTCTCTCTCTCTCTCGCGCTCGCTCGCTCTCCCACTGTGTGTGTGTGTGTGTGTGTGTGTGTATGTGTGTGTGTGAATGTGCGTGTGCGCGTGTGCATGTGCGTGTGCGTGTGCGCGTGTGCGTGTTACGTGTGCGCGTGTGCGTGCGTGCGTGCGTGCGTGCGTGCGTGTATGGGGACAGAGGTGCTGTTTGTGTGGGCATCACATATGCGCATATGCGTGCCAGCACATGAACACAAGTAAGAGAGGGGTAAGCGGGGGGGGGGGATTCCATAAAGCAGCGTAACAGCATGTGTGTGTACTCTCTCTCTCTCTCTCTCTCTCTCTCTCTCTCTCTCTCTCTCTCTCTCTCTCTCTCTCTCTCTCTCTCTCTCTCTCTCTCTCTCTCTCTCTCTCTCTCTCTCTCGCACACAACACACACACACACACACACACACACACACACACACACACACACACACACACACACACACACACACACACACACAGCAATGGTTTGCTGTACTTTCCAAATTGAGGACCCAAATTGAGGAGGGGGAGAGCGGGTCAGGCACCAGGGGAGCGGCCATTGGCGCCGCCGGAGGGGTTGCTGATGTCTATTGGGAGCGCCGTCCTATATGGGACCATGGCGGTCTCCATGAATTTTGTCAACAAGGCCACTCTGCAGCAGTTGCCTACCTTCCACCATTTTGTTGATCCAGATGGCAGCTGCAACTTTGGTCCTCCCCTCTAAAGGTTCTGCCTAGTTTTGACACCCTTACCAATTATCGGCTGCGTTCTGCGACCCTTTCAAGTTTCCGCTTGTGTTATACCCCTGAACTTCAGCCCTTGTTTTGGCAGTCCCACCCAGGGTACTGCCCTTGTTCTGCAACCACATGCCATGGTTCTGCCAACCTTTATTTCTCAGACCCTGCCTTGTCCGGGATTGACTGCCACTGGCCATGATCAAAGATGTGGGGCTTGAAAAGGTAGGGTGTGGCATTGTGTAAACATCCCAATTATCAGTGTTGTGACTGCAGCAGCAGAAGGGGGGGAAGCAGGATGCGGTGAGGATGTAATATGCCCCTGGGAATGGAAGAAAGATAAGTATCAAACAAAAGAAAAGGATTAGGGTTAAGAGAAGAGGGAGGAGGAAGAAGGGGGAGGGCAAGAGGATGACCAAAGAATGGGCTCAAGATGGACAGGGAGGGTGGGACATCGTAACCCCAAGGCTATGTTGTTCAAGGTATGCAAGCTTGTGAGAGCATCTTTTGCTGGAGGAGCCTGCAGCCATGGGTCCCACCTGCTAGAGCTGGAATTGGGGATCGAGAGCAGGTTGTGGAAAAGCTTGAGGTTGTTGCAGCACATGCCATTGGGGAGGACTGGTCAGGGTTGTGAGAGCATCAGCTGTGGGAGCGAAATCAGGGATGTGGGAGTGACTAATCATCGGGAGGGAACAGGAATTTGGGAGCACCTCCTGTTTGGGAAGGATCAGGGTTGTGGGGGAAGCGACGCTGGAGAGAAATTAGAGTTGTGGTAGCAACTGCTTATGGGAGGAAGGATTAGGGTTGTGAAGGCATCGAATGTATTGAAAGAACCAGGGTTTCAGAACCAGGGTTGCTGGGGAACGCACGGTTTGACAGGCAAACTGATGGAAAAGAGCATCTCCAGGAGAGACTCAGTCTTGTGAGAGATCCACGTGTGGGCATGGGCCAGAGCTGTAGGAGCAGCAACGACTAATGAGCCAAAAATTCGCGGTTGCAAGCATCAGCCTGCGCTAAGATGGGTTTTGGGATTCGCAGTGGATGGGTGGGATCCGCTATACTGCAGTGACATGGGGATTTGGGGATTGGCAATGCATGGGTGGGGACCAGCTATCTTGCACTAGCATGTGGATTCGAGATTCACGGTGCATGGGTGTAACCAGTACAGCTGTACTGCATTGACACGCGGATTTATGAATTAACAGTGTGTGTTTGCGCCCAGCTATCCGGCTTTGACATGGGGATCTGGGGAATTGCAGTGCATGGGTGTGACCAGCTATCCTGCACTCTCATGGCACAAAGCCGTGAGCCTGATGCCGGTGACACTACTGTACGTGTCCAATGTTGGATTTGCTCTCCTGAGCATACAGTACCTCAACATTCCGATGTACAACAGCCTCAGGAGGCTCAGTCCTGTGCTGGTCCTGGTCGAGAAGGTTCGCCCCTGATGCCTACAAGGTCCGGGAGCGCAGGTCCTTGCCGTGCTGATGGTACCTGTCAGTGGATGGAATGCCTGTCTTTGATGGATGCGCAGGCACACATGGAGAGTAAGGCGGAATGGGGTGGGGGGGGGACGGAAGTCAGGGAGACATAGAGGGGGGGTACATGGGGGAGGGGGGGGGGGGGGGGGAGGGGGGGAGGGGAGGGAGAGGGAGAGGGAGAGGGAGAGGGAGAGGGAGAGGGAGAGGGGAGAGGGAGAGGGAGAGGGAGAGGGAGAGGGAGAGGGAGGGGGGGGGGGGGGGGGGGGAGGGAGGGGAGGGAGGGAGGGGAGAGGAGGAGAGAGGAGGGGAGGGAGAGGAGAGAGAGGAGAGAGGAGAGAGGAGAGGAG